>ML780745.1:426191-449730 GCA_009831015.1 Picea engelmannii
CATGAAATAATAACACATCAAGTCATCTGCCAATCACATTATAATCATATAAAAAGGTCTAACATCAAAAAGGGTCCAGATCACTTGCGAGCAAGTGTCCTCAAAGAATAAGTGTCCTCAGTGTGCCAGAGCGGGATGTTACACCTTCAAAATGTCAAGCAACCTATCATCAAAATTTTCAAGTATGTTATATATAACCACACTTTTATTTAGATCTAAAGAAAAATAAATCTGTTATTGAATTCAAAAAATTGTAATTTACCTTGGTGTACCATTTATTTGTTCTCCTGATTTTTTCAAAATCTTCTCTTTTGCATCATCAATGATCGCCTTCCACTCCCTCTCTAGAATTGAGGGAGGATGCCCATACCTAGGATTTCTTTCCAAGCTTCATCTATAAACATCCCGCATATATTTTAAATATTCACCCGCTGTAGATGTGACTGTTTTTTTATTGAACGTGTCTACACCAAAGAGGCCTTCAAGATAATCCATAAGTTCCTTTTTGAGGTTGGAATTATGGCAATTCCACCTCATGCATAAGGTTTCCCCAAAAATAGACAAGGTCTTTCTCTCTACGTGCCTATAAAAAAGGTCGTTTCCTACACACAAAAAGATATGATCATTAATTTAAAAATAATAATCTAGATGATTTCTATATGAGGACAACATTAAATGATTAAAATATGAATTAAAACTACCTGGGAGTCTTGATTGTTTTAATGGAAGTCCATTATCGTCGACCAAAAATGTGCACGAAAGGGTCCCCGTGCTTGTCACACATCTAGCTCTAGGAAATGCAACTGTCTCAACCACATCACTATGATACTCATCTTTGCCACCATCTCTATACTCTGATCGAGGTGTGGATGTATGTCGGTGCATTTCATGGCTCCTATCTAAATGAGGTGTGGAATATGGAGAATTAAATAGTGCTCTAGCAGTTGTATGACCACTCGCATCAGGACTCTGTAGCGTCTCTGTAGCGCCACTACTACCAACACCGAGCTGAACAGGCTCCAAATATTCCTTTATAAAAAATAAATTGTTTTCTCATGAGATAATGTAAAAGTTAAAGAACAAAGTATCATAATTGAACATATGAGTGCATTAAAAAAAAACACTCTTTAAATTATGGTTATTACCTTATATGTGTTAAGTTGTGACATAAGGAGCTTGATCTTTTCTTTGATGTCGGGAGTTTGTTCTGGATGATCTAACAAGATAACAAGTTCCTTGTTAGCTTTAATGATATTTTTTTTTAATAAGAGCATCGAATCGGTGCAAGAATAAAACCCCTCCTCATCGGCGGAATCATGATCCACATGGCCTGCTGACTACATATAATTTCAGCAAAAACAATGTTATTTCAATAAAATTATATAAGAAAATAATAAAAACAACGTAAAATGAAAGTGAAAAATGATAATCGTTTACATGTTCTATGGCTGGCCCTTTTCCACAATCATCTTGCCACATTATAATATAATTAGAGGCCCCAAATATTTAAAAAATTGTTAATGATAACAAAAAAACAATGTTAAAGATAATATTTACAACAATGTTAAAGATAATAAAAAAATATAATGCAATAATTAGAGGTTTATTAAAGAGGTGTTGCATAAGAACTTGCACACTATTAGTCAATGTTTCTATTCGATTCAAATGGTAATCCACTAATAACTCTTCCCTGGGAGCTATCCTTTTTATTACGCACGAGACTACCCGATTCTCTTCACGCCCCTCATATATGCAATTTGGTTGTTTGTTTATTGTCTCGGGTCATGTGTTGTTTATAAACCCTTCGATATTGCTAGAAGCTTTAGGCCTTCCATCAATATAGATAGTCACTCCCTTATTTTTATCCTTGTTTATTAGTTGTATATAATTTGTTGCGAGTGCATATCTCCACATACTTCGCATGTACTGGACCAGCTGCATCCAATCGTTATAATTGTAACATGGTCCGACATAGTCCATCAATTCAATTACTGTATTTTATTTTACAATTATTCTATGCATGGAAAATAGCCCCAATCCATGCAGGGAGGATGGTGCAATGCGATAATTCCTATTGTTGACAACAAAGTCAACATCTATAGGAGGTAGTTCCTTAGGTACCCATTGTTTCACTAGATTCTTATACTTGAGTGGAACATCTATGTCTCCTATGCTCTCATCATCATAAGAGCATGATCATCCTTCAGTAAGAAAAACTTTCATGCGTCTACAAAATTTTATTCTGACTTTTTCACCTCTGGTCCTTATTTTCTTATCATATCTACTAGATGCAGTCGCATTTTCGGTCTCTATTTGTCCTAAGCTTTCCTCACTCGACGAAGAAATATCTGATAGGTACTTGTTTGGTTGTACCTTCAGTTGCATGTGCACCTGTTTTTAGTTAGCACTCCATCATCATATTCACAGTTCTAAATAAAAAAATTATATCTTTAGTTTTGGATGCACAATTAGACTAGGGTGCAATTACCAATATTAATGGTCAACCACCTAATTTAATGTGATATCCCTCTTTATTTTGGACATATTAAGGACATATTAAAAATGTGAAAACACTAAGGACATGATAAATTTATCATATGGATCTAAGAAAAAAAATAGTATTAAGGTTGTTGTTTGTTGGATTTGTGCAAATTAGAATTATTATAAGAAATGTCCATTGAAGATGAGGGTCAATGATATGGATTAATAAATCCAACCATCAGTTGGTGTGTTGCAAATATTGGGTGCTTTAGTTGGAAATATGTCTAAGGCAATCCAAGAGTAGAACTATAAAAATATTAGTTTTGTTCAATACAAGAGTAGAACTATACAAATATTAGTTTTGTTCAAGCCAAGAGTAGAACTATACAAATATTAGTTTTGTTCAATACAAGAGTAGAACTATACAAATATTAGTTTTTTTCAAGCCAACAGTAGAACTATACAAATATTAGTTTTGTTCAATACAAGAGTAGAACTATAAAAATATGAGTTTTGTTCAAGCCAAGAGTATAACTATACAAATATTAGTTTTTTTCAATCCAAGTTGAAGAATAAGTTAGTTATGGTGATGGTTAACAATAGTGCAACTGACAGAAAAAGAAGAAGATATACAATAACATATACATAAGTTTTATTGAAAGTAAATAACATATACAATCTTAGGCACAAGTTCCAAAACTAATTGAAAATTTTTGAAATTAAAAATATACAAAACTACACTCTTTTGTCTTTAAAATGAACCTAAACAAAAATTCTCACTTGAACTTGAGCAATGCTATAACTTTTAGAAATGGTATAGAAAAATATAAATATTAGACTAGGATAACCCAACTAGGCATCCTCTACTCAAGAAAGAGGAACCACATGACACAAAACGCCTCTAAATTTTTCAAACCCCCATGTGTGGCATTGTCAACTCCCACAAGACCATCCTAAACCCCAATACTATAGGGAAACAATAATTGTTTTGTAGGAATCAAAGAAACCTAGGGTTGAACATGGGACATAACAACATGAAACCCATATCACATGAAAAAAGAAAACACACAAGGATAGATCCAAACCAAAAAACATGTTAACAAGGAAAACACATACTTTTCTATGTGCTAAAGAACAACTCAAAAAGAAAAAACATATGGAAAAATCCAATTTGAAGAACATTGTCACAAGGAAAACACATCCCTTTCTATGTGCCAAATACCAACAATTCCAACCAATCTACCAGTGTATGCAAGCGGTAGAAATGAAACTACCCACAATCCTATGGAAAAACAACCCTCCTCCATGAAATGTTTTACCACACATCAACAACCACTACAAAACACCATAATCGAGACCAAACCCAAGAGAGAAATGAAAAACATGGAACAACAACCAAATTCTAGAGTGCACCATGATCACCAAGACAACCACAACAAAAAACTATAATCGAGACCATAACCATGAAACCCATGGAAAACATAGATCACCCACAAAATTTTAGGCTATGCCACAATGAGCACAATTCATGGCCCACTAAATTCTACAGTACACCAAGATCTCTAAGAAAACCACGACCAATCACCATATTAGAGACCAGATATAGGAAACTCCATAGTGCACCACAACAACCAAGATAACCACAACCATATATCATAGTTGATAATACATCTAAACAACCCATGACAAGAACACACCACCAACCAAATTCTAGGCTACACCATGACAAGCATGGACCACCAAATCCTGACAACAAAAAAAACACATGCTAAACCATATTGAACAATGGAAAATGAACATAAATTTCCTCATATTCATCTCATTTCCACCTCATGCATACCTTCATACATGAATTGTTAACCTACATGTTTTTTGAAAAATGGAAAATAAACATATATTCCCTCATATTCATCTAATTTCCACCTCCTTCCACCTTCATATATGAATAGGTAGCCTCCATTAAAACTTACAGAGTTGAATAGGTAGCCTCTATTAAAACTTATAGAGTTGAAGGAAAATTATTATTTTTAGCTTTTGACATAATACCCTAGAAATCCCAAGAGACATTTCCCCAAATCCAATAATAAAAACAATAAATCCACATATTAAATATTCTCAAAACCCAAATTAATATGGAATTTTCAAATGTCCTAGGTAAACTTAAGAAATATTTTTCTATTTTGTAGATGTACGATTGAACCAATAGAGAGAAAGTGTACATGGAGATAAAAATCCCATGTAGCGACTAATTGGACCAATAAAGAGAAAGTACATAACACACGAGATAAAAGTTCCATATAGGGACTAATTGGACCAACAAAGAGAAAGTACAAAAAACATAAGCTAAAAGTCCCATGTAGTGACTAATAACCCCTTGGCATTTGGCACCATCATTGTAAGAAGTCTTATCAAGGGACTAATAACCCCTTGGTATTTGGCTTCATGATTGTAAGAAAGTAAATTAAATGGCATAAATGTGTAAGTGATAACTTGGATGATGTAAAAGCATACCTAATTCGAGCTAAAATCTTGGGTTCCATACACCAATTTGGTGTCTGTCTTGGTCGTGACCTTAAAAATAGATTATTATTATTATTATTATTATTATTATTATCATATGTTTGGAAATGTTTCAAGGGGAAAACATTCCAAATGTGAGATATGGTGCTACTCCAAATCAAATCGTTATAATTAAATAAACCTAAAGAATTAAATAAGGACTTGAGGGTGGCAAGGGAAGTGGTGGTAAGACAGGGTATCTACCTAATCCATGTTGCATGATAAGTGACACATATTCCATGTGCATTTGGTTGCATGGGCATCATTCATGAAGATTTTATGATTAATGTTTTTTGCATTTAGTATAAAAAATAGTTCAAGAGATGGTTTGGACATCTTGGTAGAGGATAAGTGTTATATTTTGCAAGATTTGCAGAGGCATTTTGTAGGAAATGGAGCCCTAATTATCATGAGAAATGTATTCCCATTGTTGAAAGAATCAAGGAAGTATATGGTGCAAAAAAACCTATTGAACAAACTCCCAACTCTCATCTTGAATATGATGAAGGCATCATTGAAGCATGTTTTCCAAATTTAAAGATAGATTAATGCTTGGCTTCTACCTCCAACATTGATAGAGATCAAGAACCCATTGTGAATATTGTGGATAACAGTTAGGGTAATCACCATTCTTTATGCCCTCACGTTCCCTAGTCATGTGCTCCCCTTTCTCCTCACAGACAGCTTGCCCTCATCTTCCCCATCCTACTCCTACCCTTTCTCCTCTCCTCATAGCCCTCGTGTGCCCTCGTGTGCTCCTTCTTGCAACCTCCTCTCCTCCCCGCCACTCTTTCTCCTCTCCTCACAGACTATGGGGTATGGCAGTCGACTACAAATTACAGGTCATGGTCAGGGTATGGATGTCATCGGATATGCACCATACACAAATGGTCGGGGGGCTTTGTTTTTGTTTAAATTATTTTTAGTGTTGTTATATATATATATATATATATATAATATAACATGGGTTTTGTTATAAGAGCATGTTTTTGTTTTTTTTATATTACTAATGTTGGTGTCCTTAGAATTAGGTTCTAATCAGGTGGGTGTCCCTATACATGTTCTTGCATTGACATCATGATCTAAATCATGCCATATACACTTCAACACCCCTCTTAGTAATTGGTCCAACCTATTTCTCATATCTTCAATCACTTGATATCCTCTAGTGTCAATATCAACCCTCCTCCTTGGCCTCAATGGCAGAGGATCATCTAGCTCAACACATACAATGGTGGACATTCCCCACTAGCCTCACCAACACTATATATGCACACACATATAGTAGATTATTATTAACAAATATTAAAATATTCTACTCTATGTAATAAATTCTAAATGCATCTATACATATCATCTGAGCCCCATGTTCATCTAATTAGTAGTTGGGTTAGCTATAAGTCACCCTGGTAGTTCATCCCATCATATTGATAGTACTTGATATGTATCATGAGCTGATCCAATGTGTGAAAAAATCAAGGTGAACCACATTCCCTTAAACCCTACCTCCCCATCATCTTAACAATTGACCCCACCATTACATACTTAGCACCTTAGGACCTCCATCTTAGATACTGACATGTGGTTAAAGCATGGGTATGTTCTTGAAAGAAAACACATAGTACTATCCCAAGGCACAATTCCACCTTTATTAATTTTGATATGAGGTGATTTGGTGCTTTAGCACCATCAATAACATCTAGGCTCACCCACAGTAGGTAATAGTAAGGACTTTCTCTACATGCATCATCAATTCACCAGATATCCTATGGGGTTCATGAGTCATTAAAACCCCTAACTTCCAGCACCAATGTTCATCCTCATATTATCCATAGGGGAATGGAAAACCACTAAACCCTCTAATATATTTCACACCTAATTCCTATATCCCAATCCTGTAATCTTTATAACCCTTGAACATTATATCATAACCAATTTAATTGTCATTCACTATCAAGCAAGTACCTTAACCCTTGTCCCCAATAACCTTTAATCCCTAAATTATATAACTGCTAACCCTTGTAATCTCTAACCTCGAACTCTTATAACCCCTTATCCCTAGCATATGTAGTAATTGATATGATCCATAACCATTATAAGTTGTGCGACATGTTTCATCCTTAACCTCTATAAAAAAAATTCCCTAACCCTTACATTCCATAACAATTATAAGGATTATCAACCAATAACTATATACACTAATGTATGGAACCCTAAACCCATAACCTCTATAACCCTTAACCCTTTTCATCCCTAATGTTTAACCCATATCCCTTATAATCTATAAAACCTGTAACTATAATTTTTAATACTATTACATACAACCACTATTACCGAGTAACCATCTAACCCCTAAGAACCTATGGCCATTAACCCTTATAATCACTATAATTTATTTCCCCAAACACATTTGACTCATAACTACTACAATTTTTAGAATCCCAAACACCTAAACCCCTGAACATTTAACCCTTATAACCCCAAACATGTACATTAACTATTACATCTATCCATTATTAGTACTAGTCTATCACCTATGTTAACCCTAATCACTAACCTCTATAATTTCTAACTTATAAACCCCAAATAGCTAAAGCCTAACTTATTAACCCTAAGCACCTAATACYTWWATMTCACRAACATTAATMCYTATAATACTCAAACCATATAACCAMTTTACTCCATAACACTATAACCCTTATCATCCCTAACACYTAACCCTTAATTCTCGYCATACCTAACCCCTATAAACATKAACCCCTAATCCCTATAAAGCACAATTCTAAACCAATATAACCTTTATCTGACTTGTAACTCCTAATGAGCATAACTACCATAACCCCTAACTCATATATTCATTAACCTTTAACTCTTGTAACATTTATAATGGATAAACCCTATTCTCAAACCCCTATAAACCTTCACTACTATTACCTTAATTGGTATAAACCCTATAACCCTTGGAATACCTAAATTGAACAAATATGACCTCTAATCCTAAAACTCTAATCTATGATAACCCATGAACCATAACCCCTAACCAAAATAACCACTACCCAATATAATCAATCTAACTCTTAATTTTTAATTATTATAACCCTCAATTGCTATAATTGATATTTCCCCCAAGCCACAAATTCTAAAACATTGATGTTGATGTCAATGTTTGCAACATTCATTTTAACCATTCACATTAATTATCCATAATCCTCATCCCTCATAATTCCTAACCAATACCATTAATACATGTATTCATTAACATTTAACTCTTGTAACATTTATAATGGATAAAAACTATTCTCAAACCCCTATAAACCCTCACTACTATTGCCTTAATTGGTATAAACCCTATAACCCTTAGAATACCTAAATTGAACAAATATGAACTGTAATCCTAAAACTCTAATCTATGATAACCCATGAACCAGAACCCCTAACCAAAATAACCACTAGCCAATATAATCATTCTAACCCTTAATTTTTAATTACTATAACCCTTGATTTCTATAATTGATATTGCCCCCAAGCCACAAATTCTAAAACATTGATGTCGATGTCAATGTTTGCAACATTCATGTTAACCATTCACATTAATTATCCATAATCCTCATCCCTCATAATTCCTAACCAGTAACCATTAATACATAAAACCATAATTCCTAACACTTATAGCCCCTATTACTCCTAAACCTTATATACCTTAACACCTAACCCATAATTCATATAACCCTTAATCCATAAACCCACTAACCCCTTTAACTCCTAATCCATAAACTCACTAACCCCTTTAACCCCTAATCTCTAATCCTTATAACCCACAACCCTTTAACCCTTTAAATATATAAACCTATGATAAATCATCTAACTTCTACATACCCAAACCCCTTTAACCTCTATCCCCAATAATGTCGTATTCTTAAATTATATAATTCTTAACACTCACAATATCTAACCTCAAACTCTTGTAACCTCAAATCCCTTGTACAATCCCTAACCATTACAATTAGTATGACTCACATATTTCACCCTAAACCTATATAAAACTTAATCGGCAACCCCTATATCCCTTAACAATTATAACCCTTATCAACTAATAACTAATATAAATTAACCCATGGAACCCTAAACATATAACACTTTTAATCCATAATGTCCAAGCATAACCCTTATAACCCTAATCTCTAACGCATATAGCCTAGTCAACATAATGAATTTATGATGGAAGAAAGTGGGTGTGTCACTCAAATTTTAGTCCATAAACCCTCCCATATCGTTAAGGCATGCCAGTAGTCTATCCATGACAAATTTCAGTGCATACAGAAATTGTTTGAAAAAATTTCAATGTTGGCCCCATTCGTAGGTCCCTGTTGTCGGTGTCTAGTCCTCGTGCAATTTTCGTTCCTCGTTCATCATTCCTCATTCCTCATTCCTCATTCCTTGACCATGGTGTAGTCCCCAAGATCCATTATTTTTGTACAAAATTACATACTAATGGAATAAAATGTCCCACACAAAGACGAAATTAATATCTACTACATAAGTCTTTTGTATTTTTTCAATGACTATGTAACGAATCACAATTATAAGAAGATTCAAATAGGACCTAAGAACCTTAAGTTATTTCCTTAACCATGGGTGAAATAACACTATCATTCAATAGTAAAATTGTTACATTTCATTGCTTGGAATCATGTGTACTGAGGGCTTGAACCACCATATCCATAAAGGAAACATACCAAGAATATTTGTCTTATGAACAAGATATGGTACTATCCATTTTGAGGTTTGTCATAGATATTGTTCTTATAGACTAAACTACATTGCACCAATATATAATCCCTACAGTCCTTGAAAACCATGTAAAACCATTCAAATTAGACAAAATATTCTTGCGAAGAATTAGCTATACTATCGACGAACGTTTTTTGTTGATAGTATAGAAAATTCATCGCAAGATTGTTTACATTCGTGTTTCTTGAGACGATATCAAATGATGCTTGGATTCATTTCATATTTGTTTTATCAACTTAAAATATCAATTTGATACTTTGCAAGCTAGTTGGACCTTTAGTCAAATACAAATATGAAACTTAGAATCCTTAACATATTTACTAGAACATATGAAAAATAGGGTTTATGGTTTCCATAATGAATTGATGATAGAACAAAGTGGGTGTGTGAGTCAAATTTGATTCCAGAAACCCTCCCATATTGTTAATTCATGTGAATAGTCTATCCAGGTAAAATTTCAATGCATACAGATACAATTTGAAAACATTTCAACGTTGGCCCCATTCACATGTCACTGTTGCCTGCCTCTAGTATCTTGATGGTGTTGATTAAGAAATCAATGAAATAGAGGGAATTTTCATCACAAATATGACACAAACACATTTTATATACATTAATGTAGAGCCTGAAAGCAAAATGAATAAAGACCGATGAAATCCTAAAACTTGCGTCAACCAAATTGGGTACTTTGAAAGAAAATTAGGGTTTATGGTTTACATGATGAATTGATGATGGAAGAAAGTGGGTGTGTCACAAAAATTTGAGTCCAGAAACCCTTCCATATCATTAATGCATGCCAATAGTCTATCCATGATAGATTTCAGTGCATGCATAAACTGTTTGAAAATTTTTCAATGTTAGCCCCATTCACAGGTCCTTGTTGTCGGTGTCTAGTCCTCGTGCAATTTTCATTCCTCGTTCCTCATTATTTTTGTACAAAACATACTAATGGCATAAAATTTCCCACACAAATACCAAATTAATATCTTCTACATAAGTCTTTTGTCTTTTTTCAACGATTATGTAACGAATCTCAATTCTGAGAAGATTCATCTAGGTAACGATATTGATGAAATCTTATACGATCATGATAATATAAAAATGAAAGAGCTTCTCTTGGTTTCAAGAATAATTTATCCTCTATTGAACAAGGCCAACCATGTGAAGGTAGAAGCTCACATGGCCCCTCCCCTCCCCCTCACATCACTCTCAATTGATTCCCAAAACCCAATCTATAAAATATAAAATAATTGAAAGCAACGTCCTATTAAGATTCATGCATAGAAACTTCAAAAACAAAAATTAAAGGAGGTACATGAAATTATGTGTTTCTAAATGATATTTTTAGTCTACCACGTACTTTACTATATTGACAATTATTTTCACGTTTCAAATAAGAATTAAACAACATGTAACCCAGGATAAAAAAACATCGCATAAAACTTAAAAACATGATGAACCCATGACATTAAAATTAAATTATTTTAAGGGAATAATTCATACAAATTAAAATATTATATAGTCATGTACCTAATCCAACCTCAACATCTTTGTAATCATACTTATTCTCTATCTTGATATTCTTCATCGAACTCGACATCTGTATCATCATCCAATTTTGAAATGATGTTGAAAGGATTGATGATAACATCATTCTCATCAATATCATTTTCAAGAATATTTTCATCAACATCATCATCAGGAATTGCAATATTGTCTCTTATGCCTAGACCATGATCTTCTTCGTCTTCTTCATCTGTCAACCCTCCATGATCTTTCGGCTCTTTATGATATTCTATCGAATCATCTTCTTGATCTTCAATATCATCTTCTTCCTGTAAATGAGTATACTTAATTGGCCTTCCTCTTTGATCATATCTAACAACAAATGACCAATCCCTTTCACCTGGAACATTTGAGTAAAAGACCTGTTCACATTGGCTTGGAAAAACATAGCGATCATGTCCTCTTTCAAACATCGTTGTTTTAATCATTGGAAATCCATTGGCATGTTGAATAACAGTTCTTTCTGTTGGATTACTGAGAGGGGGGATGAATCACTAATAGAGAAATTTAATCCTTTTTAACCATATAATCTAAGTGTTATATCAATGAAGAATTATCATCCAATAACTACAGAGTAAATAGGCAATGAAGAAATGAACAAACATACACATACATAGTACACTAGTGTTTTACGTGGAAACCCAAATATGGAGAAAACCACGGAATGCTTTTTCTTATATGTCTTGAATAATTACATTCATTGGAAGCACCAACTTCCTTTGTTTTCCAACTACAACTGGAATGAGGCTCCAACCCTCTAGTTTCTCAAGCTACAACCTGAGGGAAGAAACAACTCCATAATTCTCTAGCTACAACCAGAAGGAGGCTACAACCCCCTATGTTCTCCATCTACAACTAGAAGGTGATTATAAGCACCTGTCCTTGCCCCGTCCTTCCACCCTGAAGTAGAAGTAGAATGATGGAACCACTATCAACCTATCACTATGAGATATACCATTGTAAACATGTACCAATGAATCTGAACCATGCATCAACCTATACCTCAACCTGTAATCAACTTGTACCATAAATAAGTGCATCAACCATGCACGAACCTGTACCAAATAACCTATAATCAACCTGTACCATAAACAAGTGCATACAACCATGTACCAAGTATGTACCAATCATGTTTCAACTACTCATCAACTATGACTCATCAAATGTACCAACATCATCAACTATACACCTCATGTATGTGCCAACTCATCAACTACTTGTCTCAACCATGTACTCAACATGTACCTCAACCAAAATCCCTCATTGATTTCATCATCAAAATCTGATTTGTAGATCTATAGAAGACCTAGTGTATATGATCACATTCCTGCAAACGTTCTATAACTTCAACAACAAGAGACTAGCATTTTCATCAAACTTTTCTTTAGTCTCACATGCCTAGTTTTCGATTAGTCAACAACCCTAACTTGAAGTAATCATAACTTTGTACCTATAATGTATAAAGATTTAAAACTGATATACAATATTATTTGGTGTGTTTTATGCAATTCCTCCAGGTTTCACTACTTGGAACCTCTCAGAAAAGGATTTATAATAAAAATGGCATACCTTGTTGAATTCTGGCTTATTCTAGAGACATACCTTGTAGAGCATTCCCTACATAGAATATTTGTTGAATTGATATGAACAGTTACAGAGGATACTAAAGACTATAAAATAACCAAAACATTTGGTTTCACTAAACTTGGATCTGTTATGAAGAAGTTATGACATTTTTACCCGAAACACTTGTTTTTAACTAGTTTCAGGACTAGCCACAAACCCTATTTTCCATAGAGTGTAACTCCAAAACTAAAATGACCCACAAGATGAATTTTTTACCAAAGATACTTGGATATGTTTTCTCAATGTAATAGAAATTTCATGGTATGAATCATTATATAAAAATATTTATAGCGAAAACGGTGAGATGACTTGTAAATAACATACCTTAGAAAGCACCATCAAAAGAATTTATACTTCCTTGCAATTCGGCCTTCTTTTCTTCACCTTCCCTCAAAATTTCAGCGTATATATCCTTGGTTACCTCAGACACCTATATATATTCAATATTCTCAAGTGTGATTAAAATGAGAGAGCCTTGCCTCTTATTTATACTTTCCAAGTAGCTTCCTTAAAAACATCTTCTAGGTCACTTAGCCCCACTTTCCTTATTTTAGGGTTAACCCACTTCTAATTTATTCATTAAATTTATTATTAAAATAATTTATTTTTTATTCACTTTGAATTATAATACACTCATTACTTCACTTTATTATTTACCTTTTAAAATCTCTTAAACCACTTTGACTACTTTGACCTTTTGGGGTTTCTAGATGACATATGAGGGTCCTCCAACTTCGTAAGGCCATAACTCTCAAACTGTGAGGAGTTATGTGATGTTCCACATACCACCAAAAATAGAATGACATGTAATATCCATATAGAATAGTATTATCTAAAAATATATCATAACTCATACCATTATCCATCAAACAAACTTGGGTCCATTACCCAAACCTGGGGTCTCCAACTTCTCATGGCTGTAACTCTCTGACCGTGAGGAGTTATGTGACGTTCCACATACCAACAGAAATGACATGAAAAGCACTATCCATCTAGGATCTCATTATTTCACAATTAAGCATGGGTTCTCTTACTCCGCAAAGCATCTTCCCGTGAGGGATTTCACCATAAGGGGACCACTTTGGAGTTCATACATCTTTACTTCTTATCAACCATGACAAGACAATAATGAGTCATCTTTACATCAAATAATATTGGGTCCATTACGCAAACCTTTGTACTGTGGGTATTTCTTCAAGGGTTGACATCAATGACAACCAACCTTAATCAACAATCTTCCCATTTGGCATCGATGCCAACAATATGATGCAATACTGAAATCATATCACCCATGCTCTCCATGTAACCATGCCTTTGTCCTCTATATCTGATAAATTTTCCTCTATCCTCTGCATATGATAAATCTGCTCCCCTTGGAATCATGTCGCTATCCTCTGCATCTGATAAATCTCTCCCCCTTTGTCATCAATGGAAAATGTATCTTTCCATATGGGGTTGCTCCCCCTGACTGAACTATCCTATTATGGTGCTTCCTCATGTACATCTAAGACATATAAGATAAGCATTCAAAAATAATTCAAAAATCATTCATTTTGGAGTAGAAATAACTCCAAGTCTTTGGCAAAGATATTCAAAGGCTTCCCATGGAAGTGGTTTTGTAAAGATGTCTGGCACTTTTTATTTTGTGCCCACATACTCAACTCTAATGTTCTTTTCTACAACGTGTTCCCGTAGAAAGTGATACTTGATTGGAATGTACTTCGTCTTGGAGTGCATCATCGGGTTTTTTGAGATACATATGGAACTTGTATTATCACAATATATTGGAATGGGCTCATCATACTCAACCTGTATATCTATCAAAGTTTGTTTCATCCAAAGAACCTGTGTACAACATGTTGTTGCTACAATATACTCTGCCTCGGCTATAGAGAGAGATACTGATGATTTTTTCTTTTTTAGCCATGATACCAAACACTCACCTAAGTAGAGCGATGCTCCACTGGTGCTTTGTCAGTCATCAATACAACCTACCCAATCTACATCTGTGTAGGCAATAAGTGATACATGTTTTCCTTTTGGATACCATAATCCAAACTCTTTTATTCCTTTGAGATATCTGAAAATCCTCTTTACTGCTAATACATGTGATTCCTTTGGTGTTTCTTGAAATCATTCCACCTGTACAACTACTTGCATTGCATCTGGTCTATATGTTGTCACATATAGTAAGCTTCCAATTATTGACATGTATTGCCTCTGATCTGTAGACTTTGAATAATCATCTTTGCTCAACTTACAACTGGTTTGCATGAGAGTGATAATTGGTTTGCAGTCTTCCATTCCGAACCTCTTTAGCATTTCTTTGATATACTTGGTTTGAGAAATAAAAATTCATTGATTTCTTTGACATATATGAAGTCCCGGAAAGAAGGATAGTTCTCCAAGTAATGACATTTCAAATTCATTCTGCATGTCTTTTGCAAATTTCTGGCTTTACCTGTCATCATCACTACCAAAAATAATATCATCAACATAAAATGAAATTAATAAAATATTACCTTGACTTACCTTGATGTAGAGGTTGTTGTCTACACTTCTTTTTCTAGACCCTGCCTGCTACAGATACTTATCCAGTCTAGAGTACCATGCTCTAGGAGCCTGTTTTGGACCATACACGACCTTCTTTAATGTACATACATAGTTTGTTTTCTCTGACAACTGAAATCCTTCCGGTTGTTCAATGTAAACTTCTTCTTCAAGTTCCCCATTCAGAAAAGATGATTTTACGTCCATCTGATATACTTTAACATTTTTGGAGCATGCATAAGATAAATGTAAATGGATTTCTTCCATTCTAGAAATTGGGGCAAATGTCTCTTCAAAGTCTATTCCTTCAATCTGTGCATATCCTTTACATACCAATCTAGATTTGTTCCTTGTAACCTATCCATATTCATTCAATTTATTCCTGAAAACCCATTTTGTGTCGATCACATTCTTATTCTTTAGCCTTGGAACCAATTCCCAAGTGTTATTTTTTTCTATTTGATCCAATTCTTCATCTATTGCCTTATTCCAAAATTCATCCTTCCTGGCTTATTCAAAATAGTTTGGTTCAATTGTAGATAAGAGTGCTAGGCGTGTTTGTTCTGGTGAATGGATTTTTCTTCTAGTCTCAACTCCTGCATCTTTGTTTCCAATAATTTGATCTGAAGGATGATTCTTCTGTACTCATTTTCTAGGTGTCTTTGGAGATACTTTCTGAACTTTCTCTTCTACTTCTGTCGGATTCTCGTCATCTTCATCTTCCTCTTCTACTTATTTTTCATCTTCTTCTTCAAAAAGTTGTTCCATTGATTTGTTTTCTTCTTCCTTTGATTCTGGTCTGTCTGTTTCATCAATTATTACGTTGATGCTTTCCACAACTTTGTTCAATCTTAGATTGTAACACTTGTATGCTTTCCTTGTACTTGAGTAACCAACAAGTATTCCTTTATCCACATGAGATTCAAACTTTCCCATTCTGCCATCTTCTCTTTTGATGTAGCATTTTCTTCCAAAAACTCTGAAATGCTTCACATTTGTTGGTCTTCCTTTCCATATCTCGTAGGGAGTTTTATCAGTGTTGTTTTTGAGCATTACTCTGTTTTGAATGTGAACTGTTGTATGCACAGCCTATGTCCAAAATATATCTATCAATTTAGAATCCATTAGCATTGTTCGAGCCATTTCATGTACTGTCATGTTCTTTCTTTCAACAACTCCATTCTGTTGAGGTGTCCTAGCAACAGAGAATTGTCTTTTTATTCCATTACTGCTATAGCAGTCCATAAATTCCTTTGAAGTGAACTCTCATCCATTATCATATATCAAACATTTGATTCTTGAATCCATCTCATTTTCAACCATTTCCTTGTAGATCTTGAAGTTTTCAAAAGCTTCTGACTTGTTCTTGAGAAATCAAACTGCAGTCATTCTTGTATAATCATCAACTAATAACATAAAGTATTTTTCACCTTTTAAGCCCTTTGTTGTAGTTGGTCCAACTAGATCAATGTGCAAAATTTCCAGTGGTCTTGCTGTTTTATATTCCTTTGATTTGAACCGTGTATTTGTTTGTTTTCCTTGTTGACAATGCTTGCATAAAGTGTTGGTTGGTTTCGTGATCTGGGGCATTTCTCTAACTGCTTCTCTTTTGTTGACTTTGACAAGGTTATCAAAATGAATGTGACCCATTCTTCTTTTCCATAACCAACTTTCATCTTTCATTCCTAGACAATAGTTTTCATTTCCAATTTCACTTAACACATATATGTTTTTTGAAGTTCTTGCAGTTGTACCAACCAATTTCCCTTAACCTTCTTTTCTTATCTCACACTTTTCTAAATCAAAAGTAACTTTATGACCTTGGTCACACATTTGACTCACACTTAGAAGATTATGTTTCATATCTTCTACCAGTAGAACATTTTGTGCCTTTTCATTCTTGTTCCCAATTCGGATTGTGCCTTCTCCAATTATTTTGGATGAATTATCATTTCCGAAGGAGACTGATCTATTTTTTTCTTTTCGTAATGTAAGAAATTTGTCTTTATCACCTGTCATGTGTTTTGAACATCCACTGTCAACATACCAATTGTATTTCTTCTGCTTATCTTGTAGAGCAACTGTGCCTTCTTCATTATTATACTGATCTTGCTTTCGTATCCATGTCATTTTCTAAGGTTCTTGTCTGTGACTGCTGCTATTCTTTTGAGTTTTTTTAGGAGGGATTGTCATTCTGAAATCCTTGGCCATGTTTCCAAAATTTTTACATTTGTAACATTCCACTTCAATTCTCAAAGATTCAAACCTGTTGTAACTTATTCTTTGTGTGTCACTAGGTCTCCTTGAATAATCATTTTGTGTATAACTCTCAAAGTTGTTACTGTTCTTGTTGTTAGCTCTGCAATTCACAATTTTTTGTCCAAAATTATTACATTCATAACATAAACCAAAAAATATAGTTTGATACCCAGGAGTTGAAGATCTTCTGAAAGGAGGTGCTCTTATGAGTCCTTCTTCTTATTGAGGCTTATCTGTCTGTTGTTGATTCTGAAATCTGAATCTTCTTGGTGGAGGAGTGTCCCTGTAATCTTTCTTGTATAGTTTCCTATCCTCTTTGATTGTTTTTGCATGGCTCTTTGGATTTTTTTCTTGCTATGTTGTTTTGGAGCTTGATCCCTTTTCTGTCTGATTGTATCCAAATCCGAACTTGTCAAGATGAGATTTTTTACTGTTGATAATGTCATTCAGAACTTTTGAGTTGTTCTGCATATTTTTATTTTGAATATCCTTTCTTAGTGTGACAACCTTTGCTTCCAAGTTTCCAATGATCTTGTCCTTTTATTCTAGTTGTTCTTTGAGTGCTTCTTCAATTCTTTTATCTTCTTCTATTTGAACCTTCAATTTTGTGATCATTTGTTCTAGTTCTCGAGTGTCCTTTTTCTTGTCTAGTTCTACTTGCAATTTCTTGTTTTTCTTCTTTTCTCTTCTAATAACTTCTATTGCACACATTAATTCTTCTCGATAGTCAACTTCTACCTCTTCAATTTCTTCTTCGACTTCTTCACATTCTTCTTCGGCTTCTTCATATTCTTCTTCAGAGTCTTCTTTGTCAGAGTCTTTTACTACCATGAATAGGACTCTTCCTGTCTCATTGTCACTGACTTCGTCTTCATCTAATGATGAGATGTCTTCTTTGGTGTATAAGATTTTATTGAAAACTTTCTTTGTATTTCTTTTGCCTTTATATGTGTGTCTTCCTTTTGAGTAACTTTCATCATTTATCTTTTTCTTATGATAAAATTTGTTATCAAAATAACCAATACCATCACAATTAAAAAAAATTAAATGGAGCTTACCTCTATACCTACCGTTGGTTCTCTTATGCAGTCTTTTGATGAAGTTGGCCACTTCTTCATCATCTTCCAAGGCGTCACTGTTGTTGCTATATTCTTCTTGTTCTTTTTTCTTTTTCTTTCATCTTTTGGATGCCTTGAAGTATTCTTCTTTTACATCTGGATTCTCCTGCTCATTTCTCATTTCATATGCTATGAAGATTCCATGCAGTTGTTCCATGATTATTGAGTCCAAATCCGATCTTTCTTCTAGTGTTGATATCTTAGGCTTGAATCTCATAGGAAGAGATCTTAGTATCTTTTGAACAATTACAAATTCTTCAATTTCTTCTCCCAATCCTATGATTTCATTCACTATTTCATCGACTCGTAAGAAGTAGGTTGTGACATACTCATCTTCCTTCATTTTTAGTTGTTCAAACTGACATCTGTAAGTCTGAAGCTTTCCTACTTTGACTTTTGTATCTCCTTCATAAATATTTTGAAGCTTGTCCCAAATCTCTTTAGCAGATTTCAGTGTGGAACTTTGGTGAATATCGTATCATTGAGACCATTCAAAAGTGCATTTGTGGATTTGGAATTATTCTCACCGAGTTTTACTACTTTGTCATTTGTTGGTGGAACTGTTGGTTCTCTGTATCCATCTACAATTGATTGCCAAACTTGAAATCCATGTGCCTGTATATATTTCGTCATCCTTATGCTCCATAAAGCATACTTATGTCCATCAAACTCTAGTATTCCATTTTTATATGAGTTGGTACTCTCCATGATTTACCTTTCAGTGGTTAAAATGATTTTTGAAGGAACATGCTCTCATACCAATTGTTCGATTACTGAGAGGAGGGTTGAATTAGTAATAGAGCAATTTAATCATTTTTAACCATATAATCCAAGTATTATATCAATGAAGCATTATCATACAATAACTACAGAGTAAATAAGAAATGAACAAATGAACAAACATACACATACATAGTACACTAGTGTTTTACGTGGAAACCCAAATCGGGAGAAAACCATGGAATGTTTTTTCTTATATGTTTTGAAGAATTACATTCAATGGAATCACCAACTTCCTTTGTTTTCAAGCTGCAACTAGAAGGAAGCTCCAACCCCCTAGTTTCTCAAGCTACAACCTGAGGGGAGATCCAACTCCCCAATTCTCTAGCTACAACCAGAAGGAGGCTACAACCCCCTATGTTCTCCAGATACAACCAGAAGGTGGCTACAACCACCTGTCCTTGCCCCGTCCTACCACCCTGAAGTAGAAGTACAATGATGGAACCACTATCAACCTGTCACTGTGAGATATACTGCTCTAAACCTGTACCAATAAATCTAAACCATGCATCAACTTGCACCTCAACCTATAATCAACCAATACCATAAACAAGTGCATCAACCATGCACCAACCTATACCAAATAACTTGTAATCAACCTCTACCATAAACAAGTGCATCCAACCATGTACCAAGTATGTACCAATCATGTTTCAACTACTCATCAACTATGACTCATCAATATGTACCAACATTATCAACTATACACCTCATGTATGTGTCAACTCATCAACTACTTGTCTCAACCATGTACTCAACATGTACCTCAACCAAAAGTCCTCATCAATTTCATCATCAAAATCTGATTTGTAGCTCTGTAATAGACCTGATATATATGATCACATTCCTGCAAAACTTACTTAACTTCAACAACAAGAGACTAGCATTTTCATCAAACTTTTCTTTAGTCTCACATGCCTAGTTTTGGATTAGTCAACAACCCTAACTTGAAGTAATAATAACTTTGTACCTGTAATGTATAAAGATATGAAACTGATACACAATTTTCTTCAGTGTGTTTTATTCAATTCCTATAGGTTTCACTACTTGGAACCTCATAGAAAAAGATTTATAGCAAAAATAGAATACCTTGCTGAATTCTGGCTTATTCTAGAGAGCGACCTTGTAGAGTGTGCCCGGAATGGAATATTTGATGAATTGATCTGAAACTATTACATAGAATACTACATATTGTAACCTAACCAACACATTTGGTTTCACTGAATTTGGATCTGTTATGAATAAGTTATGACTTTTTTACACAAAACACCTGTTTTTGACTAGTTTCAGGACTAGCCACAAACCCTATTTTCCACAGAGTGTAACTCCAAAACTAAAATGACCCAAAAGATGAATTTGTTACCATCGATACTTGGATATGTTTTCTAAATGGAATAGATATTTCACGGTCTGAATCATTATAGAAAAAAATTTATAGTGAAAATGGTGAGATGAGTTGTAAATAACATACCTTAGAAAGCACCATCAAAAGAATTTATCCTTCCTTGCAATTCGGCCTTCTTTTCTTCTCCTTCCCTCAAAATTTCAGCTTATATATCCTTGGTTACCTCAAACACCTATAGATATTCAATAATCTCAAGTGTTATTAAAATGAGAGAGTCTTTCCTCTTATTTATACTCTCCAAGTAGCTTCCTTAAAAACATCTTCTACATCACTTGGCCCCACTTTCCTTATTTTAGGGTTAACCCACTTCTAATTTCTCCATTAAACTTATTATTGAAATACTTTATTTTTTATTCACTTTGAATTATAATACACTCATTACTTCACTTTATTATTTACCTTTTAAAATCTCTTAACCCACTTTGACTACTTTGACCTTTTGGGGCTTCTAGATGACATATGAGGGTCCTCCAACTTCGTAAGGCCATAACTCTCAAACCGTGAGGAGTTGTGTGATTTTCCACATACCACCAGAAATGGAATGACTTGTACTATCCATATAGAATAGTATTATCTGAAAATATATCATAACTCATACCGTTATCCATCAAACAAACTTGGGTCCATTACCCAAACCTGGGGTCTCCAACTTCTCATGGTCATAACTCTCTAACCATGAGGAGTTATGTGACGTTCCACATACCATCGGAAATGGAATGACAAGCACTATCCATCTAGGATCTCATTATTCCATAATTAAGCATGGGTTTTCTTACTCTGCAAAGCGTCTTCTCGTGAGGTCTTTCACCATAAGGGGACCACTTTGGAGTTCGTCCATCTTTACTTCTTATAAACCATGACAAGACAATAATGAGTCATCTTTACATCAAAAAATATTGGGTACATTACCCAAACCTTTGTGTTGCAGGTATTTCTTCAAGGGTTGACATCAATGACAACCAACCTTAATCAACACTTTCCTCATCACGTTCATGCATTCGTAACCTATACCATTTGACATCGAAAAAAACTAATTTGAAGGAATTAAAGTCACACTCAAGTATATCGTTTAAATACCCATAGTATCTATTTTCAGATTCTCGAGGATGTTTTTCATTCCTAAAGGAAACATTAGTAACCTTGAATACTACAGTTATCCCACTATCAGAAGTTTTCCTGGTTTCATCCAATTGTTTGATGTGAAATTTACGACCATTGCACCACATAGCCTTGTGGTGTTTCAACTGCAATATGTCAGATATGTAAAAGATGCATTGTCAATTAATAAATTAGCATATATTTATATAACTTCGAAAGTATCTGAAAAATACAGTACACATGTAGTCACAGTAGTATAATATAAAATAACTAAATAAAATGGGTGAAATTACTTACCTGTCCATCTTTCAAACCATATGCTAGATCAAATTCCCTCTGTGTAACATTGGCATCTCTATTACAACGAGCTTCTCTAACCAATTCAAACGGTCGTTGCCATGATAACCTACCTCCATTATGTTGTTTACATCTTTCAATCCATACATTCATCCATTCAAGATTGTTTGCAATGTATAAATGCAGTTCATCCCACTCTAGAGAAACTGAATCAAAAAAACATAATTCACCAATATTAAATATTAGTTATAATGTACAATATGCAGGTAATTATAAATATTTATAAGATATGAAATAAATTATATTAATATATTAATGAGTGTGATCGTATACACAAAAAATGAAACTTTATATGTATTATTAATATAAATTTTCACAATTATTCATATATTACTTCTCATTTTTTTCATTCTACCTTTCCCCAATAGATGCTCCTGATCTTCAAATTTTTTTATGGAGTTCACATCCCAAATGCTATCCACTGCATGCATAGTTGGTGCTGTTAATTTAGGAAGATACGTACTAATATACACCATGGATTGATATACCATATATCCCTCCACCATAGAACCCTCAGGACATTCTCTTTGTCTAACCAACGCCTTCAATGATTTCAAGTGCCTCTCCACCATCCACATTGACCTTGTGTGAATAGGTCCACAAATTTCAATCTCCTCAACTTGGTGTATGAGGTAGTGTTGTTGTGCATTGAAAAATGTAGTAGGTATATTCTTTTGCATTTCACACATTAGACGAGCAATTTATCTCTTCCAATATTTTATATCATCTTCATGGATTTATTTCAATGACAACCATCTACATGAGATTGTGACACAAGAAAATAGAATGTTTCAACATAACATAACATAATATATTACATTACATTACAAGTAAAACATGTGTCATTAAGTACAACAATAATTTGAAATAACATTTTGCATATAAATCACAACTACGTCTTACCTCATGTATTTTCCAAGATCATATATAACTTGTTTGACGTTGTTGT
>ML780746.1:2969-92838 GCA_009831015.1 Picea engelmannii
TTTGTGTATGTGGCACATTATGTAGATCAAAGAATTGCTCCATCTGAAGTATCCATGTGATTGGGTCCTTGCCATCAAAATTCCTCATATTGATCTTAGGAACGTGGTTGGTCTTCAACCCAAAGTTGGAGTTTCTCCATTCTCGATTCACCTTCCTTGTGTCCTCATCATGAATTTCATGGGATGCATTTTCACTTTCAGGTGTCTTCTTTGTTATGAATTTTTTCAATACTTCCATGATCTCCTCTTCTAAACCATCCATCTTAGTATTTATTTCCTCCAACTTAGCTTCCATCTCTTATAGTTCATCTTTTGTTACTATCTTATTTTGTAAATCATTTATGTCCCTATGAATTTCTTCACCTTCATCAAGAGTCCAATTAGGATTGTCTGGAGGCTTATTTGGTGTAGAAGTTCCCTTTTTGGGTGGCATGTGTGCCAAGTATGACTTTTGAACCTTGATTTTGAGGTGGTTTTGCTAGACAATATTTCTTCTATTGTATCACCCAAGTTTCGGCCTTTCTGGGTATGAAACTTTCTTTTATGTAGTTATCTGATATTTCTTCTCTACAATGCCATAGGTCTGATCAAAATTGGATGTGCCAAGTAGAATTTACGGTAACTTCCCCACAACTTGCTGATTTTTCACATTTCCAAGAGATCTCACTTGTATAGCATACCCCACACAAAATAATTGATACAAAATTCTGAAACTCGTACCAGAAATACTATAGACTATCTACTATCCAATGAAACCAGTCTCACTCAATTTGGATACTCTAGGAATATGTTATGATTGTTTTACCTGGAACACCTTCTTGAGACTAGTCAATAGGACTAGTCAGATACCCTATCTTCCACAGGGTGTATCTACAAATGTAAAATGACCCAAAAGATGAAATTTTTACCACAAATCCCTTACTAATTTATATGAATATTCTTCGGATTTCAGGGTCTGAAACATTAAAAAAAATTATTTATAGCGAAAATTTCACAATGACTCAGTTCAGGACAATTCCAGAACCCTATCTTGCACAGGTTGTATCTATGAAAGTATAATGCCTCAAGAGATGAACTTTTAAACCAATTTACCTTGATCTGTATAATAAATATCCTCCAATCTATTTCTTATGAAACGTTGTATAAAAAAAGTTATAGCGAAAATGCCAAGGTGTCTCAGATGTGGCAGTGAAACCCCAAGACCTTGAGATTTGATACCATATGTTAAGAACCAAATATAAATATAGCATAGAAAAACCTTAGAATAAATACTCAATGCCTTGAAAAAGAGATAATTTCATATAATAAGCCTCTTCGAGGGGGCAACCTCTTTTTACCCCACATAAATGTTCAAGTACAAGATGACTCCAAATGAAAACGTCTCCTTGGTATACATAGGAGACTAGGAGGTATAATTACAACTAATGGAATAAATCCAACATAGATAAAATAAAATTACTAATGTAATATTCCCCAATTAAGGGGTAATGAGCCAATATTAGGGCTTAACAAAGCTATTATGATGTTTTTCAATTTCCATGACTTCTCGAATGAGACAGGAGGACTAATAAAGACTAGAGGCTAAATTTTTTTTTTGTCAAAGAAAATAAAGTGTTTAGAGTTAAATGAATGTTTGAAAATGGCTTATTTGGATATTCAGTTGTAGGTGGTATCAGTTATATTCTTTTTGAGTTGGGATTTAAAGGATCTACTAGTTTGACTTATGTATGATTTCCCACAGGAGCAAGGGATTTGGTAAGCTCATGGGCCAAGCATCATTTCAAGTTTATATTTAGTAGTTCTAGAGAGTTATTTTAGTGTTTTGTAGGGTTTGAATATGGTTTGAATATTTTTTGTAGCTAAGAGTTTCAATATATGATTATTAGTGCCTTGGATATAATGCAGAGAGATGAGAGCACAGGGCAGGGTGGAGGGAGAGGTAATATTTGGTTTAGGGTTGTTGGATGCATGGAAGGATTAGTTTATTTGATAGAGATAGTAGTCATTTGGTAAAAGGTTTTTGGTTAGGTGGTCTTTTTACTTTATAAGGAATTGAGGGGAAGAAATACGGGTGGCTCGAGTAAGCAAGGTTTTAAGGAAAACAAAATTTTTAGCTCGATGATGTTGGGAGTTGGAATTGAGGTATCCGTGTGGGTTTTCTTCCTATAAACTCACAGGATATGGATCCATTAGGAATGTGGGAGATGAGTACATCTAGGAAAGGGATCGAGTCATCCCTTTTAGTTTCCATGGTGAATTGGATGTGCGGTGGAAGGATACTAAGATGACTTAAGAAAGAGGTTAAGGTGGTCTGGACATGAGGCTACATAAAAAATTTGTCATCAACAAACAAAAAAACAAATCTTAGGTTTGATTTGACATACGCTTAAGGTTGAAGTTTCAAAATATTCCATGAAAATTTCAGCAACCACACGTGATAAGGATGACTGCATGGATGTGCCTTCATTTTTTCCATACAAAACCACTTTGAAGGTAAAGAAGGTTGAAGAGAGGAAAATTTTGATGAGGGATAGGATTTAAGAGGATATCAGGTTGGAGATCAGGGATAGGCCTTCAAAAATGGGGATTTTTGTGAAAAGAGAGACCGCTTCGAAGTTGACCATAAGATCTTGTCCATCAGGGTGGATATCGTGGGTTTTATGAATAAAATCAATGGAATATTTGATAAAGGAGGATGTTTTCCTTACTAATATTACCGTGAACCAAATATTACATCTCCCTCCACCCTACACTATGCTCTCATCTATGCTCCTTATATTCAAGGCATCGTTGATCAGATCTCAAATCTCTTATCTAAGAAAAATATCAAAATCATATTCAAACCCTTCAAAAACCCTAAAACAACTCTTTGTAACTACTAAAGATAAATTTAATTCAATGCTTGGCTGAGGAGTTTACCAAATCGATTGCTCCTGTGGGAAATCATGCATAGGTCAAACATGTAGAACCTTTAAATACAAACTCAAAGAGAATATAGATGATACCATTCACAATCGAATATCCAAATCATCCATCGCCAAACATTACATTATCTCTAAAAACATATTTTCTTTGAACTAATAAACATTTTATCCTCCACTACTTATTAATCCTCCCGTCTCATTCTAAAATCCTTGGAAATCGAAAAGCATCATAATAACTCAAATTGAAAAGATGGATACAAGATGAGACAATCCTAGAAACTTGCCATTCACCCCCTTGAGCATTAGAAAACCCCCTTTAGATATTGTTTCTTATATTTCTCTGTCCTTCCTCCTCACCCCCTTTTTTTCTGAGTCAGTTCCTCCCTCACCGTGACATTTTTTCTCTATTTCTCTCAGAATTCATTTCATATCTTAATCTATCCGTGTCTTTGGTTTTTATTAACGTCCTCTAAATATTTTTAACTTTTCATCCTTTTAATATCTTCAACCATGCCCACATGTTATCAAACAAATCGATAAGTGCAAACACTAAATAATCTCCCTAACTTCCACAGGAATCTAGAACAAAAAAAGACAGAATAAAAACTTTACCTTAGACTTCATCATCATATAAATTAGTTCAGAGAGGAACAAGTGACATAACTTTAAAATGATGTTTCATCCTCACTAGTGTTGTCCTTGTCACTCCATCTTTGGATTTTCAGGATGGTGAACCTGTTCAAGAAGCACAAACCAACAAAGAGAGAGAGAACAAATATATATATATATATATATATATATATATATATATATATTCTATGTATAAGATCAACGAGTTATACAATAAGATCCAAGACACCTTATATGGAAGGAATGTATTGCTGCATTATATTAACATGGAAAGTGAAGAATACAACCCATGCTTTGATGTTCCAAGATCCCTTTCGATGGATCTTTTCTCCAACACACAGACCTTTGATCCAATGCCTTTGATGAAGAAGATCCACAATCTAACTTAAAGAGATAAAGCAAATCTATCTCAAATATAATCTATAGCAAAACTCTTCATGCATATGCAAATATTATCCTTTCCAACCTATTAGCACTCTGTAATTTGCCCAAGGCTGTGGAGGCATTTACAAAGGCAACATCAAAACCGCTTTGAGTCAGGGATCTAGCCCTCCGAGACTCAGAGAGGGATCTCTCTGTCAAATTTAGAATTGTTTGAAATAGGATATTAGGCTAGTTATGCAGAACAATTTGTTTTTTTTTTAGGTGTTTGGATGAATGATTGCTTTAAAATCCCATTGGGCTATGGCGTCTGTGTCAAAAATTAAGGTCAGATAAACATCTTTTAAAGGGCTTCTTCACAGGGCGAGATAGCTAAGATACTGGATCGATTAAGATAAAATGTGATGGAAAGATAGAACAGGTGAGAGGTTCGTTTAAGTAAAGAAGCATTCAGGAATTTCTTTAACTCAAAATCAAAAGAATAACATGCAGACTGATAAAAGGCCAGATACAGAGTACCCGGGGTAAATTATGTTCTTTAACTTCCTTTTAACAGTTGGAATTAGAAAACAAGGTGATAATAGAGTAAGAAAACATTAACATAGAAAGAAAAACATCACCAATGTCCATACGCAAGAATCTTGTGCATCAATTCCTTTGTATTACTGATGGATCTAAAAAATTACAGAGAACAAACTTTCTGGGTGAAATGATCAACCCCTTTTTCATTAAAATCATCTCAATAAATAGGAGAGATCCCCCAACAAGTTTTTTAAGTGGGATTTAATCGCCTCAGCCAAGAATAGCATAAAATCCCCAAAAATCTGGAACTGCAAATTTGACCGCATTTCCTGAACATAGGGGTATGCTCAGTCATTGATTTCTCCCAATCAATAACACTTGTGAAAAATACGAAGGCGGTTATTGTATATTAGCTTGTCTAGAGAAAATACCTACTTTTAGTTTCTCAAATTTCGATTCCACCTCGCCGAAACAACTCTCGCAAAATCGGGACTGTAACAGGAAAAACCAAAAATCCGAAAAATGAGGCTGAAAGACCACCTCGATTATCCCAACTGGTGGCACTTTTTAAAAAAATGGGAGAGGGTTTTTTTCTTCAGCCCATTATGAACGAAAATGTCTTTCGGTTTTTTAAATTTCATCTTCGTTTTCCCAGAATCTGCTTCAGAAGAAGACTGGTCAAAACTGGAAAAACAACAGTTTTGTGAAATTGGGGGAAGGCAGTTTTGGAGAGGTAAGTGGTATTCCAGACCCCCTGAGGTGGTAAGTGGTGTTGAGAGGGGGGGGTCCAAAATCACCTAGAGGTAACAAGTGTCCTTCCCAATACCACTATTCCGGACCCCGCCCCTCTGTTAAAGTTCGAAAAGCACGGGGAGAGGGGGGGTCCGAAATTTTTTAGGTCCGTGGATTAATGTTTTGGGATGTGTGAAGGTTAAGTTGCGGGTGGGGGGAAAATGATTTGACATTTTATTTTTGTTTTTTATTTATTTATTTGTTTGTTTTTATTTATTATTTATTACGTGTTTTCCTTTTCCTTTTTTTATTTTATTTTATTTTGTTTTGTTTTAATGTTTTATTACATTTAACTTTTTTGTTTTATTTATTACGTGTTTTAATTTGTTTTTTCAATCAATATTTTTTATTATTGTTTTATTTTATATGTTTTTTGATTTTATGTTTTAATTTATTTAGTTTGTTTTAATATTTGTTTTGTTTTGTATTACGTTTCTTTTTTAATACATGTTTGATTTTATTTATTTATGTGTTTTTATTAATGTTTTATTTCTATTTTGTTTTTGTTTTAATTTATATGTATTTTTATTTGTTTAATTGTTTTACTTTTCCATGATTAATAAAGCACTAACCTAAGTATTAACAACTAACTTAATTATTAATTTATTTATTTATTAATAACAAGGGTGATCTAACTACTAACCTAATGTTTTTATTATAAGGTGGTTTATTGCAAATGTAGGGACGAAGATAGCGAAGAGGACAAGAAGTGAAGGATGAGGGAATGAAGGGCGCAACAAGGTGGATGAAGGATGCAATAGGGTGATGGAGGATCAGGAAAAATGAATGGAGGGGTAACANTGATATCTGAATCATCAAATCTCCTATAATTATAGAACTCTAGCGTAGGCTCCACCTAGGGATGGCATCTCTTTCAGGAAGTATCAAGAACCACTGAACTCTGAACATGCAGATCGGTGCTTTATTCATTCAACTGATCCCAAAATCTTATTCTGCAACTCGTACCTGTGTTGATATTTCAATTGAGACCACATCAAAATGAAACTGCTTAAAAAGAGATGCTCGGAAAGATGAGCTTATTCATACTCTCCTACCTACCCTATACTTCTCAGAATCATGCTAAATCAAATAATACAAAAATGCCAATGAAGCCAATCAAGTAGCTGTTGAGACCAAATGACTGCTTGATTGCTTGTTAGCACAGTAAAAAAAGAAACTTGACCTTTTATCCATAGTTTCAAAACTGCAAAGTGTAATGGCCACTGCTGAAAACATGATTTATCTTTAAAACAGAGACATTGACAATCCTGAAGAACAAAAGTAATGCCAGAGATAGATTGGGGCTCCGCAGTGCAAAATTTATTCATATAAATAGCCACTAGATCAAGATAAACTTGACCTATTACTGGATATTCAAATTTAACCAACTCAACCTCATGATTTGATGTTGTAGTTATGTTATTTGCATCCTCATGCACTTCCTGATATGGCTGCAAATGTTCTGGTGGGTTGTGAATTGATACTTCTACTGAACACATCCCTGTAGTTGACTGCTTGATCATGTCAATATCATAACAACTTTTCATCTCATGACTGGTGAATGAAGAATGATTTTGACCGCACAGGTCATCCAATCGATCAACTATTGGATCCTGAAAAGACTGACAAGTATGCTACATTGATTCAAATGAAATTTCCTGACTTTTTATGTATTTATCCTTCAACACTTGTTCAAGAGTCTCCTTCAAAATTTTAAATGAATTATAATCTAATGGGAGAGAATTACATTCCACTGTTTCAAATCTTGTTTCGAGCTCTGGACTTCCATATGGACTTTGAAAATCAAGGGAAAGCAATGATTGTGATTTTGGGTCTAAAATAGATCCCATGTCATCAATGACATCCTCTAATGACTCATCATAATTTTTTTTGTCTTCACTATTCACAAATTGCCTAGAGTTTCTTTTCAGAAATTGAAAAGATGAGAAACATAAGGGCAAAGACTTTTCCCTTACTTTGAAATTTTCTGCATTTTCCTCATCGCTGTCATGATTGTTGGGTAGAGGCTGATTGTCGTATCTGAGTTGTAATTGATCTTCTTCCTTCCAATGACATGCTGATGGTTGCTTAGAACAATCAACATCTATTTCAGCCTCATGATCGTCATCATAATGATCACACTTGGGTAGATTATGCCAGTAAGAAAAGTCATCAAACATGCACATCATATCAGCTGATGGCTCTTCAACAATATGAGTTGGAAATTCATCTTCAACTATATTATGAATTGAATATATGAAAGAATCATTATCCAAACCATGGTTCCAAGGGTGAGCTGGAAAATGTTTCAGAACTGTGACCTTTTCTTTATCTGAAATCAATGGAACATGATGTCTTTGGACAACAAGATCATCTTTCCTGTTGATCCTCTGCATCATCTCTTCCATGGTGCTGGCCAAAATGTCCAGTTTAGCTTCTGATGACTTCAAATGCTCATTTTCTTTGTTCTTTACCTTTGGACTTTTGATAAGCAAGTTGGCCTCGACATCAACTGCAATGTTCTACATTTCTTCAAGTGTTGCAGTGTTCCTTTCTCTTAATTGGAATGCCATCTCAGGATTGAAGGCATCTGGGAAATGCAAGTGGGATGATCCTAGGAGTGGCCTTATATCAACAGGCATTGCATGATATACCTTATTGAACCTTGTTGAAAACTGTTGTACTGTTTCCCCTAGTTGTATTTTCAAATGGTCATACTCTTCTACGATGAGAAAAACATTTCTCATGATCACCCATCGATCTAGGAAAACTTGCCCAAACTGATGGAAATTGTTAATGCTTGCAGCTGGGATATTTTTAAACCAATTCTTAACTTTACCTTGTAAATACAGGGAAAACATCCTTATATATACATCGTCATCTTCAACCTCATAAAGGTCAAGGAAATCTTCAAACCTCTAGATGTGTTTTTCAACAGTAATATTGGCATTCTCTCCATCAAACCTGGGAAGATTATTTGTGTAATTTGCAGGGAGGTCATGGAGGATTGGAGGAAAATCTAGGGGCTTGTATTTGTCTAGGATTTTGGTAGGTATAGGAGGTGAAGCAAGAGGCTTACAACCATCTGGAGCTTTAGAAAGAGTAGGAGATAAAGCAGGAGGCTTATGTCTCACTAGGACTTCTACAGGTGCATATGGGATGTGCATAGGTGTATGAGTATGTACATAATCTACAATTTGGGATCTAATCTCTTGAGGCTCATCAATTTGCAGATGATCAATATAAACTTTAGAAATATACTTTTGATCAAGGTTAGAATAAGATAGAACATAATTACATATAAAACCAAAGATGTCTTGAATGCAATCTGAGCTTGAGTACCTGGTCTTTCTAGGATGCTTGGCCATGCTTTAGGTTCTTCCTCCAGTGGATTCTTTGAGTTGGCACTGTCTGGAGCTAATTTGGAGTTGCCAGGTGAATGATCTCAGCCTTCTTATGTTTGGTCACTGTCCACCATCAGTGATCAGATTTGGAACTTTGAAGTGTACTACTAGAGAAAGTTCCCCGGTACAGTTGTCATTATGTTAGCACTCTATAATTTGCCCAAGTCTGTGGAGGCATTCACAGAGGCAACATCAAAACCACTTCGAGTCAAGGATCTAGCCCTCCAAGACTCACAGAGGGATCTCTTTGTCAAATTTATATTTGTTTGAAATAGGATATTAGGCTAGTTATGCAGAACATGTTTTTTTTTTTTTTTTGAGGTGTTTGGCTGAATGATTGCTTTACAATCCCATTGGGCTACGGGGTTTGTGTCAAAAATTAAGGTCATATAAACATCTTTTAAAGGGATTCTTCATAGGGAGAGATAGCCAAGATACTGGATCAATTAAGATAAAATTTGATGGAAAGATAGAACAGGTGAGAGGTTCATTTAAGTAAAGAAGCATTCAGGAATTTCTTTAACTCAAAATCAGAAGAATAACATGCAGACTGATAAAAGGCCAGATACAGAGTACCCAAGGTAAATTCTGTTATTTAACTTCCTTTTAACAATTGGAATTAGAAAATAAGGTGATAACAGAGTACGAAAACATTAACATAGCAAGAAAAGCATCACCAATGTCCAGATGCAAGAATCTTGTGCATCAATTCCTTTGTATTGCTGATGGATCTAAAACATTACAGAGAACAGCCTTTCTGGGTGCAATGATCAAGACATTTTATATTAGAAACATCTCAATAAATAGGAGATATCCCCCAACAAGTTGTGTAAGTCGGATTTAACCACCTCGGCCAAGAATAGCATAAAATCCCCAAAAATCTGGAACTGCAAATTTGGCCAAATTTTCTGAAAATAGGGGTACGCTCAGTCATTTATTTCTCCCAATTAGTGACACATGTGAAAAACACGAAGGATTTTATTGTATATTATCTTTTTTGGAGAGAAAACCTCCTTCAGTTTCTCAAATTTTGATTCCGCCTTGCCGAAACAACTCCCGCAAAATCGGGACTGTAACAGAAAAAACCAGAAATCCAAAAAATGAGGCTGAAAGACCACCTCGATTCTCCCAACTAGTGTCACTTTTAAAAAACGTGGGAGAGGTTTTCTTTCTTCAGCCCGTTATGAACTAAAACCTCTTTTGGTCTTTTAAATTTCAGCTTCGTTTGACCAGAATCCGCTTCAGAAGAAGACTGGTCAAAATTGAAAAAACAACGGTTTTGTGAAATTGGGGGAGGGCGGTTTTGGAGAGGTAAGTGGTATTTCGGACCCCCCTGAGGTGGTAAGTGGTATTGGGAGGGGGGGATCCGAAATAAACTGTAGGTGACAAGTGTCCCTCCCAATAACACTATTCTAGACCCCCCCCCTCCGTTAAAGTTTGAAAAGCACGGGGGGGGGGGTCTGGAATTTTTTAAGTCCATGGATCACTGTTTTGGGATGTGTGAAGGTTAAGTTGTGGGTGGAGGGAAAATGATTTGAAATTTTATTTTTGTTTTTTTATTTTATTTATTTTTTCATTATTTGTTTATTTTTACGTGTTTTCCTTTTCCTTTTTTTTATTTATATTTTTATTTTGTTTTAATGTTTTATTACATTTCACTTTTTTGTTTTATTTATTATGTGTTTTAATTTTTTTTTTCAATTAATGTTTTTTATTATTGTTTTATTTTATATGTTTTTTGATTTTATGTTTTAATTTATTTAGTTTGTTTTAATATTTGTTTTGTTTTGTATTACGTTTCCTTTTTAATACATGTTCGATTTTATTTATTTATGTGTTTTTATTAATGTTTTATTTCTATTTTGTTTTTGTTTTAATTTATATTTATTTTTATTTGTTTTATTGTTTTACTTTTCTGTTATTAATAAAGCACTAACCTAAGTATTAACAACTAAATTAATTATTAACTAATTAATTTAATTAATAATTAATTTATTAATAACAAGGGTGATCTAACTACTAACCTAATGTTTTTATCCTAAGGTGGTTTATTGCAAATGTAGGGACGAAGATAGCGAAGAGGAGAAGAAGTGAAGGATGAGGGAATGAAGGGCACAACAAGGTGGATGAAGGATGCAACAGGGTGATGGAGGATTAGACGAAATGAATGGAGGGGTAACAGGAAAAAAAAAAAAAAAACCGAGAGACCAGCAAGCCNCATATCTCCTATAATTATAGGACTCTAACACAACCTTATACTTTTCCATGAGAGATCCCTCCTTATATAGGGTGAAAGAGGGATGGATGAGGAGATTAGGATGATCCCACTAAATCATAGAAATGAGTAAGATCCAAACCGACCAGAGGCCACCTCATCTTCTAAAAGATTGCTTTCTATAACATTCATGAATTTTGAATTTTCCCTTACTTAAGCATCGTTGCACCCTATGGATAGGTATCTTGCAATGACGTCACAGTCCATCTTTGGTGCAGAGTGTGAAGATCAAGCATCGTCGCACCCCAAGCATAGAGCAGGGTGCGACGATCTTCCTTTTCATAGTTTTTGAGAGAGGAAAAGAAAACCACTTTTCTCATGGAGAAAGTCTCATTTAATATTTTTAGGGAACATGTAAGTGATTTAAACACATGTCGTTAGTCGAACACTAGGGTGACAAAAATAATGTGTAACAAAATTCCCCCCAAAATATGAAGCAAGAACCTATAACATCTGAAATACTTTTTAGAATGTGTGTGTTGAAAACAAGGAGTGAATCAATTGGGAACCTGTAAACAATCAAGAATCTGCATAATAATAACCATTTTCTAAGGTGGGCATTCCCATACTCAGACTACAAGTGACTCTAATCATAAGTGTCAAGTGAGTCACGACCACTAAACATACACTGTGGATCCATGTCATCATGATTCAACATAGCCATGAGGAATACACTGTGGATCCATGTCATCATGATTCAACATAGCCATGAGGAATACACTGTGGATATATGCTCTAAAAGATTTCAAATTTGGGCATAGCCACGAGACATACACAGTGGATATACGTGTGAGTATAATATTATGAATATTCCATAGAAACCTGGACTGATGTGGTGAGATCCAGGGTCTTCAATTCCATCGTCCCTTAGTACAAATCTAGCCATGTGATTACAGGTGTCGAAGTTGAACATGGTAGAAACCACTTGTTTACCGGACATTAATGAAAACCATTAACAAGTGCGAGGGAAATCACCATTAATGTCAATGACTCCTAAAGTAATCTAGAAAAATCCAATGAGTGTGAATGAATGATTTGAAGTCGAACACTCAATGGAATCTTTCAATCAGAGGCCAATTATGTGAACACACTGTTGAAAGAGAGGAAACCTGCCATTGAGGCATGCAGGATCCAAGGTACCAATGTGATTTCCAAGTATTGTTCCTAGATAATGAATTGAGGTCAATAGGAAAAGGCTCATCATAGGAGGGCCTTGATGTATCCCCAATCAATGACACAAAATATGTAACATATTTGAAGCAGATTAGAGTATGAAGTGATTTGGAACTGACTGAGGGGAGGTCGAAATGGTAGAAAATTTATAACTGCAGATGGTCAACGGGATTGAAGGCTTGTTTAGGTTGGAATTCTCTTAAACATACGAATGACATGACAGTTGTCTTGGAATCATTGACTCAAGGAGGACCCAACATATGAACTTGTGGATGGTCAAACGAGAAACAAATGGATTTCCCAACCCGGATACAATGATGAAGGGGGGTGTCATGTTCAAGAGAGACTTTACTTCCACTAACACAAATACAAAGACACATATCTTCCCAATTTCCTCCCACCATTTCGAGCGAGCACCTCTTTATTTTTACACAAGCTTGGGGAGTGTAACATATTCTTGTGATGTAATCTCATCCTTTGGATGAGTACCTCAGAGTAATTTTAATGAACCTTAAGAAGGAGTGGTTCAATCCCATATGGGTATTTCGATGCTTGTTTAACAAGTCGAAAGAAACAAAATTCAGTGGTTTTTCACTTTTAGAGAGTCTCAAAAACACTTAAAGAGAACTCCATAGGGTCCTTTTTTGTAAGTTAATTTGATGAGACCAAAAAAGAGATAATTTACCGCTCATCAAATGTTTTATTCAAACACTTTTACGAGCGTGAAAAGAAAAATGTTGATCAGCTATCTTTTCGTTTTTAGGGAGCTTGAAAAGAGCTTAAAGGATACTTCATAGGGTTCATTTTTCATATTACCAAAGCGAGTTCAAAAAAATGACAAAAGATTACTCGATTTCATTCTCATGGTTTTCACAAGCATGAGAAAGAATTAAGACTGTGCTCAGAGTTTTTCTTGAAAAACCCTAAAAGCATCTATTCAGAAGAAAAATACACAAAAACAATAAAAAAAGGGTGTACACCTGTCAAATGTCTCGTCCTTAGAACTTTTAATATGTAAACAAAAAAACTTCACAAAGTTGTTAGGGCATGGGTAAAATATAAAAAATAATTTAACTTTGCAACAAAATATGGTAAAAAACAATAAAATAGGCCAAAACAACCCTTCTAACCATTTCATTTGCAAATTTACCCAAATAGTGCCAAAACCCTCCTTTTCTCCGAAATTTCAACTATTGATTCTGGAGCGCTTGGTGGATCATTTCGCAAACTGTCTCCATCAAAAAGGTAATATTTAGATTCTTTATCTTTTCATGGTTTAAAAAGTTTTTTTTATTAGTTTATTGTTGACTTTGGGTCGATTGTTTTGGGGTACATTTTCTTTCATATCATTGCATGACCGTAGTATCGTGAACTGCGACGATCTAGAATCGCCATAGGGAGATCAAATAAAGGGTGCGATAACATCACTCTACATGGAAGTGTTTCCCTGCGACAACCACAAATCAACTTTTGAAAAGATAAAAAGAACTAGGGAAACTTCCAATACTAGATTTTTTATGGTTCTAATCTTCTTTTGATGTTCCTTGGCATGATTTCCTTGGTCAAAATACTCGAGTGGAGAGAATGAGAGAATGAAGAAGAATACTATTTTTCCGGGAATGACCTGGGCACAGTTATGGCACTTAGGCAATGTGGATTACTCAAGTTCTTAAAAATTTAGGGCATGAGAGCTTGAGTGAGATAGCTAGAGTATATGGTTCACATGTTGGATGTGAAGGAACAAGCCTTTTGCGTGGGTCTACATAGACTCACATTAGATATAAAGGATATTTAGTTTCTAACAGGTTTGTCTTGCCGAGGGTCTCAGGTATCGCTCTTGGGAAGCAGGGGTGGAGGAGAACCCATGGATTACTATGTTTCACAACATTGTGTGTTGGGTATGGAAAAACATAGTGGCAAGGTGACCATTAGAGATGTTCAAGATTTACCATTACAGAGAATTCTTTATACCATTACCCGGATGGCAAGGAGTGAAACTCCCCAAATGGATTTTGAAAGACATTGTGAGTACACCATAGAGTGCATGGAACCAAGTGTCTTCAACTGGTGTGAGGGTGTCTTGAAGAACATGAAGAAGCAATTGACAAAGTGTTGAAATGGTTGGTTGGAACAATTTGATTATGGGTCCATTTTGGTGTCCTTCTTGGAGAGGGTCCCTCTATTTAATCTACAAGTGGAGTGGTGTATACCCATTCCAAAACATCCACAGATGAAGAGGTGGGTGGACCTAATGGCTCGTCACGTTGGCGTGCCTATCGTCAAGTATGATGATGTTTTCTTCCAATGGTTGTGGAATCAACTAAACATGGTGGAGGACTATGCATACGCCAGGATGGATTTTCATGGAGATCCTGACTTATCTCTTCTTGAGGGATCTTAGTGGGGAGACATAGGTAAGAAGGAAAATTTTCATTATATGATTTTTATATTTTAATTATAAAATGTTTTTTGTGTCATCTATCCAAGAGTAATCAAGTGCTCTCAATAATGCATATGTGGCAACTTATCATCCTCCAGGATCATCTCCCATTCATAGGCGAGGAGAGAGGGGTGTTGTAGTAGGAGTGGCCATCATGGATATTGAGGCAATTGAGTAGAACATAGAGGGATTAAACATGAATATCCCTGATTCCATGGTGGAAGAACTTCCTAGGGACTATCAACACTATACAGTTGGTGTATTTTCATCTATTGGTCAACTTCTTCATACAATGGCATGGACAATTGTTTGTTATAGTGAGCAGCATCTTTGATGCTTTTTTTACATGAATCCATGAGCTTCACTTTTTGATATTTTGGTCCTTCGACAAAATACTGTTTGTAAATTTTTTTGTTATCAATATAAAGTTTCTACTGGCATACTTGTCTTTTTCAAAAGTGTTCTTGGATTTATAAATGTCTCAAATGTTTGTCTAGCACATAGTTAACCAATGCATATGTGAATGTGTTTAGACATCTAGGAATATGTTGATATTCAATATAATCAAAATGTCTTTCCAAAAGGCGAATTCTTAAGTATACCCTTAACAAAGTAGGACTTCAGATGGAACAAATGTTAATTAACTGCAACACTAGTAACTCTGAATCGATTTGTACAATAAGATGATGGATTCAAAATTAAATGGATTCAGCTAATAATTCAATAATTGCACTGTATTTCATGATTTTATTAGTCACACGACCAAGGAAAACACCGTGTAGACTCATCAACTCATCTATAGGTGTATAGATTTCCCATGCAGCAGACGCTAGGTTTTGAGTACTATGACTAGCACCATCGACAAAGCCGATATATAGTATAAAAGACACCGACATCTAGAAACCAAGAACAATGCAAGGTAAGAATCTAAAAGGAAGAATAAAAATGAAAAATTTACACTAGAGTATAGTACACTAAAAATACACAACACTCATGCAAAATTATTTAAGAATAGTACTTCTTCAAGTAAATACCATTTATGGGTTCACTCTATTAGGACCATGATTTTCATAGCTAAGGTTATAGGTTTGTCAACAATTTTCAAAGTCATGCATGATAGCACCCATATTTTTTTTATGGATGACATCATCTAACATCTCCAAGGGTCAATTTGAAAAGAAAGCTTATCATTTGTGTTCTATTTCCATTTGCAACTATGGGCTACAAAAAATTTCTATGCGCTTTGCAAAGAATTTCATTGCACAGTGGGTTGTCATGCATAGGATGTTGTCCCATAGTGGATTACACTGTGAAAAATATTCTGTCACATAGTGGATTCTTCCGCACATAGGATGTTGTTGCACAGAGGATGTCATCGTGCAGTGGATTTTCCTGTGCATATGCTACAAGTCGCATTGCACAAATGACTGGTTTAGTGGTCATCTTCAATATCACTCTTTGACCAACCAGAGAGGAATTTTGAAAATCCCAGAGAGGGTTTTGTTGAGAACAAAACTGATAATAAAAACCTCTCTCAAATTTTAAAAAGGTTTCACATTTCGGGAGATTTAAAGGAATCGTTGAGGCCTATTTTTCAGTTTTCATGATTTACTGCCCGAGACATGTTTTTGCGACATGTATTCTGGCCAAGTAGAAATGAATTTCAAGAAACCCAGACAGGTGTTTATTTATAAAGATATGAAATAAAACAACCTCTCTCTGTTTCGGAAAATATTTTTTTATTAGTGAGATATGATGTTATATTCAATGCCTATTTTCCTAGTTTGCTATGAAATCCACTGGGATTTTTGTTGTAGGTTACTATTGCATAGCAGACTTTCTATGCAAGGGTGATAGAGTGTCCAACAATGAACATGATGGCTCAGCATAACCATATGGTCGAATATTGATCATGATCAATGATTTTAAAGAATATTTTAGTTACGATTATGATTTGGCAAAGTCGGGTTTTCTATTTTCAGTGAATCCATTGAAGTTATTGTTATCTTTCAAAGAAAATAGATCCATGTTTCTAGGAGGGAGTAGTTCGACCCTAGAATCCAAGGGTGAAATTAGTTTTCTATATATGAAGATTATTTTCATGTAAACATGGTTGGTTGGAAAAATTAGTATAGACAATAAATATTGTATGCAATTTGAGTTTTTGACCGAAACTTAATGCAAAGGTCCTATAAATGGATGAAAATATTCTAATTGTAGCAGTCACATGTATTGTGCCTCTATATTTGTGTAAGTGCTTGCTGTCATATTTTTTCATATCTGTTTTTGTCTATTTTGGAACAAATTTTCAAACCTGTGGATTCGTTGCACAACGCCCCTTGTTCGTACCACCTAGAAAAAACATTTTCTTCTAAAAGATAACTCTGAATTGGCCCACAGTGGTTCTCCAAGTTATTTCCCTTGTTTTCTCCCCGCCACACATTATGATTTTACACTGAAGGTTATTGCTTGCTTAGCCTTATCCTCTCAAGTCTAGTAACTGATTCATTTGTCTCTATCATATCCTCGAATCGACTCCATATCCCATGTCTTACTTTATTGCGCCAATATAACCAGAACCCATTATATCAACGGTGTTAAATATAGCCACTTCTTTCAAATCCATACCCTGCACAGAGACCGTGCCTTCCTGAGAGAGCCCTCTCTAGATCCGAAAGGCTAGTTTCGGGTCTCAAAGTTGGTTGAAAAAGTTACCTTCATCATCTGTTTATCATCAAAACATATTTACAGAGTGCTAACACACTCAAATGAATTCCATCATAATCTACCAGCTCATAAGCCCATTTCTTCAACACTCGTTTCACAATATAAGGGCCACGCCAGATAGGCTCAAATTTACTAGCCCCTAATAAGTCACTATTCTATTCGTAAAGAAGAACTAAATCACCCCCAGAAAAAACACGTGGTTTGACATTCTTTTCATATTGATCCTTGGCACGATTCTTTTGAGTTTTAATGACTATGACAGCATCACGACGAGTCTCATCTAATTGCATCAAATAGAAGAGACATTCATCTTCAGCTGAGGTGTTAGGGAGAAGTTCGACATCTATTTTCAAAGATGGTATTTCACATTCAATCGACGGAATATATTCAATACCATATACTAACTAGAAGGGTTTGAACCCTGTGGAAAATTTCACAGATGTCCGATAGGCCCACAATGCAGAGAAGAGAATCGTGCGTCATATTGACTTGTGAATTCCTATCATCCGTCGAAGAATAGTAGTAAGAAATTTGTTAACTTCTTCAACCTAGCCATTATCTTGTGGATAGGAAGGTGTTAAGTTTTCATGTCAAAGACCCAACTTCTCGGTAAGTTTAGACATCATGAAATTGTGAAAATGACTACCATGGTCAGTGACGATGGCTTGAGGGACATCAAATCTAGTAATGATATGATTGAATATGAACAACATTGTAGTTTTCCTGGTATTATCAAAATGTAGGCATAGCCTCAACCCATTTAGTGAAATAATCCATGGCTATGATGATGTATCCCTACCCCCCGACCGAGTGAGGGTTACATGTCTTGAATTCAATGCCCCATTTAGAGAATGACAAATGTAAACTACATGGTAAAGAGGAGCATAATGAGATCGAATCTTATTTTTAGATGTTTGACAAGAATGGCATTTTTGGATGACAATAATGCAATGTTTAAACAATGAAGGCGAGAAATAACCAGTTCGTAAGATCTTTTGGGAAGTGGTGCACCCAGACATATGACCGCCACAGGCTCCAGAATGATAGTCATTCAAAGATTTCCCATATTCATCGTAGGTTAGGCATCGTCGAAATATCGAATCAATACCACAACGATAAAGGGTATCACCAAGGATAATGTATTGATGGGCTTGATACCGAATACGATGATGATACACACTATAAATATAGGGCCAAAAATTTTGGGTTTGGAGTTAAATGATAATGTATCCATAACATATGTCATCAGAACTACTCATAAAGAGAGACTCATTAGGAAAGGAATCATCTGCCACAACTTTTGTCTTAGTAGAGGGAAGGTCACATATCAATTCGATAAAAATAAAATATTTCTTTGATTTGACATGCTCAAATTCCAAATCAAACTCCTAGAGAATGACTATCCATTTGGAGTATTCCCCCCCCAACAATTTTTGAGTAAAGATGTTTTGCATAGGGTTGCAATCAGAAATGACAGTGGGTCTACATAACAAGATATAATCAAGAAAACATTGAACAACTTGAACATCAACCAAGGCCAATTTATCCATATGAAAATATTTGGTTTCGGTGGTCGTGAGACTCCAACTAAAATAGTAGATGACATGTTCATCATGTTCGTCATCCTCTTGGAATAGGACCATAGCTATCGTAGAATTTGAAGCAGTTAAGTATAAGAAATAATCTCGACTATAATCGAGTGGAAATAAGAGTGGTGTACGAGTTAAGGAAAGTTTCAAAGATTCAAAGGATTTTTTGGCACTTCTATCCCAAACAAAATCTTGACCCTTTTTGAGAAGTCGAGTAAAACTTTTCATTAATTCAACATAGTTGGGGATGAATTGACATAAAAAAATTTCCTTCCCTTGCAAACTTTGGAGTTAGTGCAATGTAGAAGGAGGAGGAAGATTGAGAATAGCTTCAACCTTCAGAGGGTCCACCCTAATTCCATGTGTATAAATGATAAACCCAATAAGTCGTTCAAACTCCACACAAAATTTTTATTTATGTGGATTCAAGCATACACGATAATAACGAAAGCATAGGAAAAATACCTGTAAATGTGTCGGGTGATCTTGATGACACATGTAATGCATTAGTAAATCATATAGGTAAGGTTGTACAATGTGCTTAATGTCATGAAAATCATAAGACATAGTGCAATGAAAAGTTGCACCAACATTCTTGAGACCAAAAGGTAATTTCTGGTATGCGAAGGTTTCCGAGGGGCAGATAAAAGAAGTCTTATGTTGATCCACAGGTAAAATATTGATTTGATTATAACCAGAGAAACCATCCATTAAAGAGAAGATTTCACTCCCAACACAGTCATCAACGATATGGTCAACGAAAGGGTTTGGATAGTTATCTTTGGGACAAGCCTTATTGATATGCATATAACCTACACAAACACGAATACTGCCTTGTTTCTTCGTAACTGGAATAATATTATATACCCAATGAGTAAAATCCATAGGATAAACAAAACAAAATTTAAGAAGTTTTTCAACTTCGAGTTTGATAGCAACATCTTTGCGTGGATGTACTGGGAGAAGTCTTTGTCAAACCATTTTAGCATACGAGTAAGTCTTAATCTCATCTAACTCCAGGAATAAATGTCACAAAATTCTTGGAAAAGAGCTTTATAAATATGAACTTCATCAACAAAACATGAGGTACCGATGTGAACATTTTTCCACGACTCTGGATTTAATCGAAATATCTAAAGGGATGGTGGTTGAAATGTTACCAAAGATCCATTCATACAAAACATCATGTATCGATGGTGGAACCAGGAAAAAGGTAAGAGCAATAGAAAGATCGAAAATCCATTAATAACGCTCTATAGTCTTGGGTTCCAGGAAGAGAATAGAATGACGATGCCCATCGTCCCATGGAGTATCTTCCATAGACATGATTGTCATAATAATTTCATCGGTTTGAAAGACTATGTGAAATGGATTTGGAGACGTATCTAAGAGAGAGTGAGTAGAGGGAGTTTCCAATTGAATAGCTTTGTAAGCCAATTATATGGGACTTAAAGGCATCCTGTCACCATAACAAAGAGAGTCATCAGAGCTAGGGATTATCCAAGGGTCATAAGACTCATGGATTTCACCAACAATGGTTTATATTATGTTAATTTATGTGACAAAAGGAGTAGGAATATTTGGTGGTGGAATGGGGAACGTACCCATTAACGAAGAATATTTTAGAAGACCCACACCAACATTCTCATAACCAGGTGGTTTTTTCGCAATGAAAGGTACATTACTAGTACGAGAATTAGAATTAAAGAAGGAAAGTTGATCAATAGTAACAACTTTTCCTTGGTGAGGGAAACACATCACACAGAAAAGAGTAGAAATAAGTACATGCATGGAATCAATCAAACTATGGAAAAGTAGAAGGTTGTAATCGAGAGGTGCATCAAAGACCTCAACCTCAAAATTAACCTCTTTTCCTTCTAACATAATAGATAACAGAGGAAGAACACCATAAGGTTTAAATCCTGTACCATTAAATGATTTAAGAGTATTGTGTGACTTGGTAAGAGAAGGAGAGTCAATGGCCTTCCAATAGGTGACGGACATGACGCAAGTCGAGGCTCCTTCATCAATAACGGTTCAAAAAATATTCTTATTTTCAACAATAACTTGTCTCTGAAATGGTAATTGAGGAGGAAGCCTTGGAATATGATCTTCCAAGTCAAATATTATAAATTTTGTATCAGTAGGATCAATCCCACCAATATCCTTTAACAGTTCCTTCTATTGCATAGGACAACTTTGAAGGACTTTAATATCTGACATCGCAGAAGGTTCCTGTGAAAGATATTCTACAATTTTGTAGTTTTGAGTAGCACACACGTGAGGATTAAAGTACGACATACGAACAACTCCCTTAGGAGGAGGAATAAGAAATGTATCTAGTATTAGTTTTTTGAGATGGAGAGGATCGTTGCGAGGTGATTTTGATGGAGGAGGTTGAATCAACAGAGGTTGTGAATCATCAACTTTCTCCTTCGAAAGTGAATAATCTTTGGCTCGCGTAGCGACTGCAACTTCATTCTTCTTGGAGTCACCGGTACACATAAGTAAATAAGATGTGGTAGAGGGAGAAGGTTGGTCATGAATGACCAATTGGGCCTGTTGTTGAGAAGGAAAAGGTTGTGACAAAATGATAGGTGGAGAAGGTGTCCCAGTCCCTTGTAGAAACTTAGTAACCTCATCACGTCGTGGAAAATATTTCGTATAATGATCCTCACCACAGATAAGAGAAGGATAACGAGGTTTGCGCTTTACTTTTTCGTCAGCAGGAAGAGTCTTTAATTTATCATTTTCTTGATTATTGTTTTTTTCCTCCTTATTATTTCCCTTCCCTTTCTCTTTTTTTATTTTTATCGGTAGGTGTAGATTGAATCGCATTAACCTCAAAAGTTTTATAGGGAGAATAATTAGGAGGAGGATTATTTTGTACATTAGAACTATTAGACATGGGGTTGGAATGACTGGCTTGTTTAGACTTATTCTTAGCATGGAAAGTGTCAATCACTCCATCGACAATATGAGAAGCTACCAGAGGATTTGGGGTGTGATTTGTATATGGGCGAGGAGCATCAAGGATCAATTCATATAGTGTGCCCATTTGTGAATAAACGAGATCCAAGTATTGAGCACAATTAATCACCTGCTCTTAAGTGATTACACCACCCATGGAAAAGTCATGGGGTAAAGGACCAATGAGTTACTTAGTAAACCACTAGGCCAATAGTTGATCAATAAGGGGAACTTTGATTAAGAGGCTTCCCCTCCTCCACTCATGAATGTGATCGAAAATGTGAGTGGACGAACATTGTTTAAATGAGCTCAAAATCTCGGTTCCTGTCTCGTATCTGATAGGTAGCTTGTAATTTGTTAACAAATCCATAACTAAGGTACTGAAGTCATTGAAAAATACTCACATAAATTCAATATACCATTTAGATACTGAACCCGTCAGTGTTTGTTGGAAAAGACATAATCTAATGGAGTCATCCATCAAAGAGTTGGATGAACACCAAATATGGAAAGTATTGGCGTGATTATTTGGTTCTTCTCCTGATTGACCGTCAAAATTAGGAATGTCTGATGGTAATTGGCGGGTATGACTGACCAATAAGGAGAATGCAAGATAATATCATTCAAAATCCTAGACAAATCCAGTAACTCCAAAGTAGCAAGAAACGACAATTGTTTGTTCACTTGAGGAAACTGGTAATTCTGAGGATGTAGTCCCGTAGGTATACCAGTAGGACCATAAGAAGTCTATAGATAGTTGGAAATGTCAAATAGCTAACTTGAGTTGGTTTATTGGGTAAGCTTCCATGGGAAGGAACATTAGACTAAAAACCTTGACCCCAGGGAGGATTCATCGAACCTGGATATGGTTTTTTGGGATTAGGGGGTACAAAAGAATTAACTTGAGAAGGTTCCCCCCCAGGAAGTTGTTGATGGCCTTGGAAATGGAAATTCAAGGGTTGAGACTGTAATCTAGGTATATATTGCCCATACACTGGGTTATGACCCCCAAATTGGGGTTTCCCCCCAATTTGAGGTTGACCTCCAACAAGAATCTAAAAACCAGAAACGATAGAATGACTTGTGCCTCCCATTTGATTGGATGTACTTGGGTTAGGATGATTAGATCCTCCAGGTGAAGGTGGAGGAGGAATTATAGGCCCCCCGGAGAGGACGTGAATAGGTGTACGAACATAAATAATTGCAACATTATACCTCGGAGGAACAAAAATATTAGCCCCTCTGGATGGATTTTGGGAAGGATTAGCAATAGAAGTATTTAGAGCATGATACCCAAGTGGAAGTGACGGATTTGGTCTAAGAAGAAGTGGTGTTACAATAGGATCTTGAGGAATTACTTCACTTCTGGCAGAAATAAGCACAGTTTGTGGGACCATGGTAGAACAAGCGAGATGGAGAGGAAGAATTGTATGAGAACCAACCAACAATTGGTGTGAGACCATAACAACATTGTTGGTTTTTCCAGCAAAATGATCTAAGGGGACTATATAGGTAGTAGAAGTCATAGGTGTATGTGATTTCATAGGTTTATTAGAGGTCCTTGTTGATTATTTGGGTTGGTTGTCATTTATGTCAACCCTTGAAGAAATTCCGATAGAAAATTTCAGTAGCACAAAGGTTTGGGTAATAGACCCATGCTTGTTTGATGGATAATGGTATGATTTTTGATATATTTGTAGGTAAGACTATTTCATATGGATAGTACATGTCATTCCATTTCCATCGGGATTTGGATTGTCACATAACTCCTCACGGTTAAAGATTTATGTCCATGTGAAGTTGGAGAATGCTCATGAGCCATCTGGAAGACCCAAAAGGTGAAACTAGTCAAAGTGGTTTAAGAGATTTTAGAAGGTAAATAATAAAGTGAAGTGATGAGTGTACTCTAAGTCAAATTAAATACAAAATAAATTATTTAAATAATAAATTTAATGGATAAATTACTAAGTGGACAAGTGGTTAGAAGTGGGTTAACCCCAAAATAAGGAAACTGGGTTAAGATGGTTAAAAGGTAACCCATTGATGAGGCTACATGAAAGTATAATTAAGAGGAAAGGATCTTTCATTTTAATCAAACTTGAGCATATTGAATATCTACATGTGACTGAGGTAACCAAAGGATATCTAAGTCGAATTTCAGAGGGAAGGTAAAGTAAAAAAGGCATAAATTCAAGGGAGGATAAATTCTTTTGATGATTCTTTCTAAGGTATGTTATTTATAGGTAATCTCACCATTTTCGTAATAATTTTTTTTCTAGAATGATTCAGATTGTGAAATTGGGAGGCCATTGAAAAAACATATCCAAGTAGTTGTGATACAAGTTTCAGCCTATGGGTCATTGTATTTTTGAGTTACATGCCATGGAAAATAGGGTTTGTGGCTAGTCATGAAACTTGTCTAAAACAAGTGTTTCGGGTAAAAACGTCATAACATCTTCATAACAAATCCAAATTCAGTAATAAAAAATGTATTGGTTATAGTACATTATATAGTATTATGTGTACAATTTTCATATCCATACAACATATATTTTGTACAGGTAAAGCTCTACAATTTTGTTTTCTAGAATAAGATAGAATTCATCAAGGCATGCCATTTTTTATATAACTCTTTTTATGAGAGGTTCCAAGTAGTGAAATATGGAGGATTTGCATAAAATACAAGAAAGAACATTTTTTACCATTTTCAGATCTTTATTCATCACAGGTACATAGTTATGATTATTGCAAGTTAGGGTTTTTTACTAATCCAAAATTAATCAAAAAGTTGGAAATTAGAGCATTTAAAAATATGAGGTATTATGTATGGCATAGGAAGTACCCCACGCTAGGCTCGAGGTTTCCTCATGAATGAGGTCGGAGATAATTTTCTTCATTGTTTTCCTCTCGAGTTTTTCCACTTGGCTCTGGATTTTGAGAATTGTGACACTACGTATTTTCTTGAGGTTTTCTTCAAGTGTAGTTCAAAAGCATTCCTCTCTTTTCTTCCTATCTCAAGGAAAATAACCCTATCCAGGTTTGGATGGTAAGTTATATTTGTTTAAACCCCAATGGGTAAACAAATTTACTGTGTATGGATTTTTTAATCGGTCACCATTATTTTCTAATTGTAAAGATTTATTTATCTAAATAATGAAAAAGGATATTTCTTTGAGAAGAAAGGACTTCTTGATTTCTATAGTTGTTATTTATCGCTTAGCTATATGTTATCAATATTTTTCTATGGCTTTTAACATAAAGAGGATTTACACTTAAATTTTCTTTTCGTGGCCTTTACTATAGTCACATTCACATAACATCTTTTAACTCTATGCATGTTTAAGAGTACTCTACACATAGTGTGAAAAATGTATTACTTACTTAACTTAGGGGTTTCTCATTTTTATTTTAAATCCTTGTACATACATTCACCAAATATTCTATCCCGATACTCTATATTGAATGGATTGTATGCTCTGTGTGCATAAGGTCTTTTAAACTATATTTTAAGTTGTATTTATCTGTAGTTTATATATATATATATATATTGGTAATTATATCCTGATGATTAGGATATATCGTATTCATTAATACCTAGAAAAAAAGAAAGAGTCTTCTATTTCTTTATTTTCACTTGATTAAATTATCACCTTGATTTATCCACATTGATACAAAACCAATGATTGGCCTCTCATACATTGTGTGATGGAACCCATCAGAAGTCGAGGTTTCCATTTTCCTCTGCGTTGGACATTCCTTCCAGGATATTAGTTATCAATTGTTTTATCAACCTTCGAGTTTATTACAGGAGGTATACATACTCAACGAAGAAACAAACTATTGTACTCCTGTAATCACGGAGTACACATCCGGTGAAAATCGAACCATAAGAGATATATGGTTTGACAATCCATTCCATTCTCTTGTATTAACTATTGTTATTGTATTTATGCTAATTTCATACAGGGTCTCTCAATGTACTCTTTTTTTACTTTGCAGGTTGAATATTGTCGTCTAAAGTTAAGACAAGAAACGTCTAAGTCGGGTTCTATGTTGGAATCCCCTTTCCCTTTATAGATATTTTTCTATAGATTGTTGGAATTGGTTTGTATGACGTACTCTATTTCTAGACCATCCTTCAAGTCAGAAAATTTAATGAACTTACCATGACTCCATAAGGGAAAATTGAGCATCACTCCTTAGCCATCGTCTCTCTAAATAGTTCAGAAAATCATTTTCTTAACACCGTATCTTCTCATAACAATAAAAAACCATTTTACCAACATAGTAAGAAACATCCTGCCTCCCACATATGTTGTATATATATCATTTTTCAATTGCCTAGGACTTTCCATTCCTTTCCCTCCTTGGAAAATTCACACCTTTACGAATCCCTGATTTTTAGGGGTTGCAAGTGAAAAAAACAACTTCTGACACTTGTAAAAATCAGCCCTGAGTTAACTCAAACATGTTTCCCACTCATGTAGTCATAGTCATCTATTTTTTAACCTGGTTGTTCCATCTATTTTCCAACATTTAATTTATTAAAATATATGTCTCATACATGTGTCCATCAAAATAGGACAATTGCAAGTCAAACATTTGTCCAAGAGTCATAAAAATAATAATTACATACTTCCACAAATTAAAATTTGAATTTCCATAAATGGAAATTTATTTTGAAAACAACAACTTTAAAATAATGTGTTTTGAATATTTGAGGATGACACAACTTGTACTTCTTTCTTCATCAATGCAACCTACCAAATATGCATCTGTGTAGGCAATAAGTGATAGATCCTTTATTTTTGGATACCATAATCCAAACTCTTATGTACCCGTGAGATATCTGAATATCCTGTTTACTGCTAGAACATGGGATTCATTTGGTTTTGTTTGAAATCTTTCCATTAGTCCAACTTCCCGCATGACATTTCTTCTGGATGTTGTCACATAAACTAAGCTATCAATGATTGATATTCACTGCCTCTAATTTGAAGACTTTTAATTGCCATCTTTACTTAAATTACAACTGGTCTACATAGGATTATTGATGAGTTTGCAATGTTCCATTCCAAACCTCTTTAGCATTTCTCTCATATACTTTCTTTGAGAAATAAAAATTCCTTTATTTCTTTGGTATATATGAAGACCCAAAAAGAAGGATATTTCTCCAAGTAATGACATTACAAATTCATTTTTCATATCCTTTGCGAATTTCTCGCTCATCATGTCATCATCACTTCCAATGATAATATCATGAACATAAACTTCAATTAACAAAATACTATCTTGATTTACCTTGATCTAGAGGTTGTTGTCTACATTTCCTTTCGTGAACCCTTCATGTAGAGGTTAACCATGTTTGACAATTGTTGTCCATAGATGACCATGGCTAGCCATGAACATGGTTAACCATGACCATGGATGACATTTACCATGTTTAACCTTAATCAACCACTATGTATTACTTAATACATTCCTAATGCATTTGTACATTAATAATACATTATTACAATAATAATAAATTAAATATATTAATAATTACTGCAATATTCAAACATTAATAATACATGATTATATTAATGCAATGTATAAATTATAGTATAAATACATTAATGTATAATTTAACATATTAAATTATGAATACCTTAATCAATACATTATTAAAATAGTAATACATTAATAATTTACATTGTTAAATTTTTAATACATTAATTGACAATGATCATTTAGTACATTAAATGCATTAATAAAGATATTATTAATATATTATTAATAATATATTTATTAATACTATTAATACATTTAAATATTAATAAATTATTAATATAGTAATAAAGTAATACATTAATAAAATAATAATACATTAATTTTATTGGTGCTATTAATACATTAAAGTATAATGTAACTTATTAAATTATTTACACATTATTAAAGTATTAATACATTAGTAAATAAATTTTGAAAGTAGTAATGCATTAGCAATACATTATTAAAATATTAATACATTAATTGACAAGGTCTATGGTTAAGTATGGTTAACAATGACCATGGTTTCTTATGGTTGACCCTGACCATGACCATGGTTGACTTTGGTAAGGAAAGGTTGACTTTGGTTGAGATGGTCAATTATGGTTTACATTGAATTTCCCTCACCATGACCATGAATAATTATGGTTGACCATGATCATTGTTAATTCTGGTTGACCTTGGATTATAATGAACATGGTTAATTATGGTTGACTTTGACCATGGTTAACATGTGTAAACATTCACTATGATTGACCTTCACTATGCATGACCTTAACTATTCTTGACCTTAGTTGACCATTACCATGTTTGACTATGGTTGACCATGGATAACAATGGTTAACTATGTTTGACATTTTTTATCCATAGATGACCATGGCTAGCCATGAACATGGTTGACCATGACCTTAACTATGACTAGGGTTGACCATTACATTAACTATTGTTGGCTATTGTTTACCATGATGAAGAGTATTGTTTAATATAGTTGACATTGCTCATCATTGTCTATGGTTCTCCATGGTTGACTATGGTTAACCATGGTTGAGCTTGACATGGTCCAATGTTTATTATGGTTATTCATGGTTGACCTTCACCATTGTTGGCTATGGTTAAACATGACCAAGGTTGAATATGGGTGACCATGCCCATGGTTGGCCTTCAAAAATCGTTTGGTGTTTATTATGGTGGACCATGTTAATTATGTTTAACCATTGTTTACTATGACACTATCACATTGCAATGTTGATCATGTTTTGTTTGTCACATGACATCCTGAGGTTATGGTCGTCACATTCCGACGTAGGTTTTTGTTGGACACATTGTTGCATTCAAATAGGTTTGTCATAGTATAAAAATGGGTTGTGTTCATCACATAGTGACATCGATAAATGGCCATATCGTTGGAATGTTGGGCCATCCTTGTCACATTATGACATTGGGTTGTGTAAATCACATTGCGACAATAGTTTATGTTCGTTAGACAATAACATTTGGAAATTTTACTCACTTTGTGACGGCAAGATATTTGGGTCGCATTATGAGGATGAGGTTATGGTAATCATATTGTGATGACAAGGCTATGCTCATCACATTGCAACAATATGGGTATGTTCTTCACATTATGACGATGGGGCTATATTTGTCACATTACGACGACGGGGCTATGCTTGACACATTGCGACATTACTATGTTTGTCATATTATGACACTATGTTCATCACATTGAAACATTATTATTTTCATCAATTTGCAATAACAATGTTATGTTAGTCACATTCTGACAATATGGGTATGTTCGTCACATTACAATAACATGGTTATGTTCGTCACAATTGGTTTACTATGACATTATCACTTTGCAATGTTGATAAGGTTTTGCTTAGTCAGATTGCGACAGGAGGTTTTTTTTGTCACATGAAATCATAGGGTTATGGTCATCACATTGCGACGTAGTGTTTTTGTTCGATAGATTGTTGCATTCGAATAGGTTTGTCATAGTCTCCCATGGGTTATGTCCGTAACATAGAAACGTTTAGAAATGGTCGTCTCGTTGGAATGTTGGGATATGTTTGTCAGATTACTACATTGTGATGTATACATCACATTGCGATAATAAGTTATGTTCATCAAATAATGACATTTGGAAATGTTTCTCACATTAATAATACATTATACAATAATAGTATACTATTAAAATAATACATTAGTAATACACCATTAGAGTAATAATACATTATTACAAGACCAAAGGGGTTGGATCCAATGGTGGAAAGTGAGGATTTTTTCATTGTTGGGCAAGGTTCAATTCCTACGAGGGCTTTACCTAGAGCCATGGGGTCACCTTCAGGTAGTAGTCGAATGTGTGGTTTCACCGAGAGATACTATGTTAAATGGTATTGTGACATATGCACACATAAGTGGATGAAATATCAAACCCATGTCCTTCAAATTTTAAGTCTCTGTGGTGTAGAATAGTTAGTGAGGGAATTCGTTGTTAAGGCAATCCATAAGTGAAGTCATCATTTCGAAACCTCTAGGGACGCCTCAATTCCAGCATGTTAAGGGCTAGTGATGCCAAACGTCTTTCTTCACAACCCGCAAGTCAAAAGTCCACGTCGGCTCACAGGATATTCTCTTTTGCGGCCCGAAGAACTACAACGGTTCCTCCAATTCCCTATCGGGAAATCTACACCCACAGAATTCTTCACGTGATTCCCTCTCTTTACTTATCAGGGAATCAAATTTTGTGACTTCGCGAATCCAATGGTTGGGCGTAGGCTCCTCGAATCCCTGAAACCCGACAACCAGTCAACGCTGACTTTCTCCCTCTCCTATCGGGACTTTCCCTATCGCGATTTGTCCACTCGCAATGTCAAACAACTTGTATCCCCGACTCTCGATGTCCGATACGTCGAAAATCCGACACATGCGCAAGTTGACTATTCAACACTTCACCTCATCGTCAATTCGGGGTTCACGATTTCGTGAATCCTGATGCAATGTTTTCGGCACTTCTCGCTGTGAAACTCCAATAACTCGTGCCACCTATCCACCACTCTGATTCCTGTGGCCCCACACTTTTCTTATACACGTGAGGATATCGCGTATCGCTATATCACGATTCCCATTGCATATTTCAAAGTTTCAATCCACGAAACCCCGATACACAATCCCACATGAAAATCCGGCGGTCCCTATGACTCGGATCAATGCTTTGCCCCTCTTGAGATTTTAGCCTTCCAAGAATACCTATTGTATCTCCCCTGCTCCTCCACGAGATCTAACGGCTCATGGGATGTCACAAATCCTTCTTAGATAATTCCGACCGTCCGTCTTTGCTTGGCGATTCCTGCAAATAACCAAGTGTTCTCCACAGAACTTGTCCACCTGCAGCGTGAACTTACGGTGCCTGCTTAAACACTTCACGCACAACTTCTTTGTGCTTTTCTTCAAGAAATTCGAAGGCTCTATCCTTCCTGATATTTTCCAACTCTGAATCTTGGAAAAGACTCTTGCGCACACTCTTTGCGACAACTTTCAGACACTTTCAAGTGCTGAAATATTTTCGACCCTCCGCACACCTATAGCAGCAGTCCTTCAAAGCTTCACTCAGGTTCACAACCCTGAGAGTTTTAACTGACCTGCGCACTCCTTGCACGGCTCCTATGCCCAATTGCACCTTTGGGATGAATGAGAACAAAACCTATCTCTATCTGAACCCTCTGCCAACGCACTCCTTGCGGACACTTCAACTGCACTCCTTATAGGAATTCTCCGGCTCAAATAGAGAAACAATTGAAACTCATTCCTTCTTCCTTTCATATTACAAACTCAACATGAAATCACATACAGAGCACATAAAGCGAATGTATAACAAGAAAGCAAACATTCATGAGCATATCAACATCAATACATAGAGAACAACACAAACCATGAATTTGAATCAAAACTTTCTTCTATTAATTCAAATATCTGTACATGGGTGTTCTTACATGGCTCTCTGCATGCTCTTGCTCTCTTCAACAATGTTGCTTCATAATAATACAAATGCATAATGAGGGTGTCTATATCCTGTTTCCCTCTTGTGCTCTACAACTGTCTAGTCTAGAATTAAATTCTATCTACTTTACATTAACTACTTTAAATGTCGTCTACCTACTAAGGACGAGAGAAATCCGCTCAAGGTCCGTTTACAATATACAAGTGTGCTTCATTAAATCTCCACATTAAGGTTCGCGCAACAACTTCCAAGGTGATTTTCAAAATTTGTGTTGGCGCTTGTCCAGCTGTCTTCCGCTTCCACGCTGACTCGCTTGATGTGGGAGATGCTCCTGCATCATACTCCCTCACTTGAAAACTTTCATGGGATCCTGTCCATGAGATCCTACATGGTATGTCCATGCCTCTGAATCTCCGGTTCAGTCTCCCAGCTGGCATCTTCAACTGGATGATTCTTCCATTTGACCAGATACTCAAAGTATTCCTTTCGTCTGTTCCTCTTACTCACTCTTTTGTCCAGTATGTGCTCCATATGTGGCTTCTTTGCAACTGGCATCTGCTTCGTCCACTAGATTACTAGCTGCTCAGTTCCAGTCCCCGTTTCCTCAGCTCTATATGGGTACAAATCTGAGATATTGAATATCGGAGAAATTCTGATCCCATCGGGTAATTCAATCTCGTAAGAATTTGTCCCAATTTTCTTCAAGACCTTACATGGTCAGATTTTCTTCATTTTCATCTTATTATATGTTCCTCTTGGGAACCTTTCTTTCCTCAAATGTGCCAGAACCAACTCACCAACCTCGAATTGAAGTTGTCTTCTATGCTCATCGGCTCTGTGTTTATATTCTGTAACAACCCTAGATGAATACATGCTTAGGGATTATTAAGTAAAATTTATTAGATAATTAATTGTCCTAATATGGTTTTAATTAAACAATGATTAGTATTAATAATATTAATTGATTATTTATTTATTAATTAATTGTTTTTAACATTTGATTAATTAATTAATTGTTTTTAACWTTTGATTAATTAATTAATTAATTAAWTATTACATATCRCACTCAATGATAYTGGTAAWAATTTAAGSGRGGCTTAWTWATTTTAAATTKTTTAAYTMAAATKCTTTACGYATGYGGGAGAGGATAAGGCATTAAAGAAAGGGATAAGATATTAATGAAGGGGGGATAAGGCATTAAAGAATGGGATAAGAAATTAATAAGGGGGAGATAAGGAAATTAATGAGGGGGAGGAGAGTCGGTGAAGGAGGGATAAGGAAGGAAAGGATTTTGATGGGAGGCATTCTACGGGAGTGGGGGATGGATTTTGGGAGCTCAGAGTATTGCAGAGAGAAGTGAAAATTCATGAGTGGTATTGATACAGTGCACCGGAGTTGCTGGGGGTTTTGGGTACGGGGGCCAGGATATCCGTTGATATCCTGGAGCTAGGGAGCTACCTAGTTGGCAGGGAAGAACGGTTTTGGGCAGTGTTCATAAGCAATCAAGGAGGCAAGCTTCAGACAACAGGAGGGATAATAGCATCAGGTTCAGGTATTTACTAAGAATTATGCATTTTTTTTGTATTAATTTGTTATTAAATTTTATTATTATTGATGAATTTGATTGCGAATGTGCTAAATGAAGTAACTCTTAAATTTTACTGCTCTGTTGTAAATTAAATGGTAATTTATTTAATTTGGCTCTTACATATTCCTAACTTGAATCCCACAGTCGCTGCTTCACCTGGCTGTGAAGTTCTTTCATCGCCTCTACGAATTCTTCTGCACTAGTGCTACTAGTCGCAATCTGTTCTGAATCCCTCAACTCAGAAATTTCCCTCGGCTGCATGCCATAGACAATTTGAAATGGACTCTGGCCTGTGCTCCAATTAACTAAGTCATTATACACAAACTCAGTCTGTGGCAATATATGGTCCCACTGGCTGTGGTGCTCTGTCACCAAGCTTCTCAGCAAGTCTCCTAGACTTCTGTTAACCACTTATGTCTGCCCATCTGTCTGCGGATGATACGCTGAACTAAACAATAGGTTAGTTCCCAGCTTCTTCCATAAGGTCCTCCAAAAATTCCCTATGAATTTGGTGTCTCGATCCAAAACTATACTTCTCGGCAACCCATGAAGTCGAATGACCTCTTTGAAAAACAGATTAGCAATGTGAGTTGCGTCACTGGTCTTCTGACATGGAATGAAGTGTGCCATCTTGGAAAATCTATCCACCACCACAAATATTGAATCAACACCTCTTTGTGTTCTTGGAAACCCCAATACAAAATCCATGCTAATCGCATCCCACGGCCTTTCTGGTATGGGCAATGGTTGATAAAACCCTGCATTCTGCTTCCTTCCCTTTGAATGCTGGCAAATTCTGCATGTGTCCACAAATCGCTTGACATCCGCTCGCATTCTCGGCCAAAAATATGACTCATTCAACTTTGCAAACGTCTTATTGTGACCAAAGTGTTTGGCCAATCCTCCACTGTGTTTCTCCTTCAGCAAGTTCTCCCTCATGGAGAATTTCGGAATACACAGTTGATTACCCTTAAACAACAATCCTTCCCGGATCATGTATTCTATCCATGGGCTTCTGTCCCTGAGAAATGGATTCTCAGTTGCTTCATACGCTTCTCTGAAATCCTGATCTTCAGCGTACATGTCCCTGAGATCATCAAAACCTAATGTTTTGACTCTGAACTCCTGTAACAACAAACACTTCCTTCTCAAAGTATCAATAACTTTGTTAGTAGTACCAGAAATATGTTTAATCACAAAAGTGAAATTCTGCATACTCAACCCATTTGGCATGTTTCTGATTCAACTTCTCTTGTTGAGTCACAAACTGCAGGGCATGATTGCCACTATACAAGACAAATTCTTTCGGGATCAAGTAATGCCTCCATTTCTTCAATGCCTGTATGATAGCGTAAAATTCCTTATCATAAGTGGAATACTTCAATTTTGCTTCATTCAGCTTCTCGATGAAATACACTATCGGTCTGTCTTCCTGACTTAAGACTACCCCAATTGCAAATTCGCTTGCATCGCATTTCACCTGAAATGTCTTCTGGAAATCAGGCAACACCAGAATTGGTTGTTCCGTGATCTTCCTTTTCAATAGATTGAAACTTTTCTTAGCCTTTGTTGTCTAGTGAAAAGATTTATTCCACTTCTTCACTATATCCATCATTGCTGCGCTAATTCCACTGAAATTCCTGATGAACTTCCGGTAGAAACTAGCCAATCTGTGAAAAATCCTCACCTCAAATATGTTCCTCGGTGATGGCCAATTCTTGATCACTTCCACCTTATCTGGATCCATCCTCAACTCATTTGCAGAAATAACAAATCCCAAGTAAATGAGATCTGTCTTCATGAATGAGGACTTATTCATATTTATCAACAGCTTCTCCTGTTGTAACCTCTGCATCACTGTAGCCAAATGTTTCAGATTCTCTGCCACTGTCTTACTGAAAACCAGTATGTCATCCAAATACACAATGACAAATTTCTCGATGAACTTCCTCAGGACTTCGTTCATCAACCTCATGAAGGTACTTGGCGCATTTGTTAAGCCAAACGGCATAACAAGCCATTCATACAACCCTTCGTTTGTCTTGAATGTTGTCTTCCATTCATCACCTTCTCTCATGCGAATCTAGTGATAACCTCTTTTCAAATCAATCTTTGAAAAGTAATTTGCTCCACTCAAGCAATCCATTAGATCATCCATCCTCGGCAATGGAAATCTGTACCTGATGGTTATCTTGTTTATCACCCTTGAGTCAGTACACATCCTCCAGCCTCCGTCTTTCTTCGGACTGAGTACTGTTGGAACAACACATGGACTCAAGCTTTCCCTGACCAAACCTTTGTCCAACAAATCCTGGACTTGCCTCTTAACCTCTTCATTCTCCTACAGCATTAATCTGTATGCGGCTTTGTTCGGCAAACTAGCTCCTGGTATAATATCAATATGGTGACTCACACTTCTGATCGGTGGAAATCAATGAGGTAATTCGTCCACTATTATATCAGCGAACTCTTCCAGCAGTTCCTGAATCTCTTCTGGTAAATCATCCACTCTCATGCTAGTTAGAAAAATCTTCGGCTTTCTGAACACAATGAACTATGGATCCTCCTTCTTCTTAATCTCCGTAAGAAGTTCCTTCCCACTCATGAGAAGTATTGTGTTGCTTACTTCCAGCTTCACCTCCTTATCCTTAATTGGAAGCAACATGTGTGTTCTCCCATTCTTCTCCAAGGTGTATGTGTTCATTCGCCCATCATGAATCACATTCCTGTTGTATTTCCATGGTCTACCCAACAATAGATGACAAACATCCATAGGAATAACATCACACAATATCTTATCATTATATCCTCCTATCTTGAATTCAACCAAGCATTGTTTAGTGACAGTTACCTGGTGTCCTTTTTGTAGCCACGAAACTCTGTATGGGCTTGGATGATCAGTCGTCTCTAACTCCAGCTTCTCTACCATCTCTGTAGATACGAGATTATCCGTGCTACCACTGTCTATAATGACCTTGCACACCCTGTTCTTGGTTTTGCAAGCAGTCCTAAAAAGTATGGTCCTTTGGACTGAACTCTCCACCTCTTTCTCAGGTGTCAAAAGGAATTTTCGCATCATTAGCAATCTTCCGCCTTCAGCATCTTCTACCTCAACATCCCGCCTCTGTGCTTCGGCGATGTGAGCTTCTCCAATGTCTTTCTTTTTCTCTGGACACTTGTAAGACTTGTGCCCATTCTTTCCACATGTGAAGCATGTGATTAATCCACCTCTTCCTCTTCCTCTACCTCTAGTATAAGGAAAAGTATTATTGTCAGCATAATCTCCTCTTTGCTCATTATGCTATCCTCTTTGCTCAGCATATTGCCCTCGTTGTGAGGTTCCACCTCTCTCTGTCCGAGCCTGAGGTTTCTTCCATTCCTCCTTGGGCTTCTGGTATTTTTCTGGGGCAACCGATTTTCCTCTGGGATGACTTCTGCCTCGACCCCTTTGACTCTGCTTTCGGGTCAACTTCTCTTCTGCTTTTAGAGCCATCTGATAAACATCTTCCACCGTTCAGATGGTTACCATGCTCATCTCATCCTGGATATCATATCTCAGGCCATTCATATACTTGGCAACTTTTTCATCATCGCTCTCCCGATGACCTGCCCTGATCTTCAGTTTATAGAACTCCTCAGTGTATTCTTTCACAGTCATCAAATTCTGTCTCAGGTTCTGCATCCTCCTGAACAGAGTAATTTGATAATCCCTCAAGATGAATTTTCCTTCATCTTTGCGATCATTCTATCCCAGCTTTTGATCTTTTGCTTGCCCTTGCAGCGTCTGTCAGCTTGTAGTTCATCCCACCATAATGTTGCATGTCCTTTCAGTCTTGTGACAACATGCTTGAATTTCTTGTCCTCTTCGACATCTTCATAGTCGAAGTATGTGTCTAGAGCTCTAATCTAGTCTAGAAGCTCCTCTGCATCCAATTTTCCCTCATAAACTGGAATTTCCATCTTTTCTCTTGCACCCATCCTTGCAATAGCTCTGATCAACCGCTCGTTTGATGCATCTTCGACTGCAACTTCTTCTTCACGTTCAGCCTCAACTTCACTCTCGGAATCACTTAGATCCCCTGCACTGGCTGTGCATCTTTGCGTTGTCTCCATGTCTTCGAGTCTTGCTCATAGATCACGCATTTGTCTCTCCATGACGGGGTATGTCATCTGCCTGCCTCTTCTGCGCGGCATTTCCCTATCCTTTGAATCGGGTGATTGTCTATCTCTCCTTGGCAGCATGGTGAATTCTCTTTCTTTGCTACAGAAAGCAAAGAACCTTTCTGTGCTTTGATACCACTTGACGCCAAACGCCTTTCTTCACAACCCGTAGGTTGGAAGTCCATGTCGGGTCACAGGATCTTCTCTTCCATGGCCCGAAGAACTACAATGGTTCCTCCAATTCCCTATCGGGAAATCTACACCCACAGAATTCTTTGCGCGATTCCCTCTCTTTACTTATCGAGGAATCGGATTTCACAACTTCGTGAATCCAATGGTCGGGCGTAGGCTCCTCGAATCCCCGAAACCCGAAAACCAGTCAACGCTAACTTTATCCCTCTCCTATCGGGACTTTCCCTATCGCGATTTCGCCACTCGCGATGTCAAACAACTTGTATCCCCGACTCTCGATGTCCGATATGCCGAAACTCCGACGCATGTGCGAGTTTACTATTCAATGCTTCACCTCATCGTCAATTCGGGGTTCGCGATTTCGTGAATCCTGATGCAATGTTTTCGACACTTCTCACTGCGAAACTCCGATAACTCATGCCACCTATCCACCACTCTGATTCCTATGGCCCCACACTTTTCTTATACCCGTCGGGATATTGTGTATCACTATATCATGATTCCCGTTGCCATATTTTGGAGTTTCAATCCATGAAACCTCGATACACGATCCCACGTGCAAATCCGACAGTCCCTATGACTCGGATCAATGCTCTGCCCCTCCTGAGATTTTAGCCTTCCGGGAATACCTGCTATATATCCCCTGCTCCTCCACGAGATCTAACGGCTCGCGGGATGTTGTGAATCCTTCTTAGAGAATTCCGACCGTCCGTCTTTGCTTGGCGATTCCTATGAATAACCAGGTGTTCTCCACAGAACTCATCCACCTACAGCGTGAACTTACGACGCTTGCTTAAACACTTCACGCACAACTTCTCTACATTGTTCTTCAACAAATTCGAAGGCTCTATCCTTCCTGAGCTTTTCCAACTCTGAATCTTGGAAAAGACTCTTGCACGCACTCCTTGCAGCAACTTTCAGACACTTTCAAGTGATGAATTATTTTTGACCCTGTGCACACCTGTAGCAGCAGTCCTTCAAAGCTTCACTCAGGTTCGCAACCCTGAGACTTTTAACCAGCCTGTGCACTCCTTGCATGGCTCCTATGCCCAAATGCACCTTTGGGATGAATGAGAACAAAATCTATCTCTATCTGAACCCTTTGTCAACGCACTCCTTGCGGACACTTCAACTGCAATCCTTGCAGGAATTCTCCGGCTCAAATAGAGAAACAATTGAAACTCATTCCTTTTTCCTTTCAGATTACAAACTCAACATGAAATGACACACACAGCACATAAAGCGAATGTATAACAAGAAAGAAAACATGCATGAGCATATCAACATCAATACACAGAGAACAACACAAACCATGAATTTGAATCAAAGCTTTCTTCTATTAATTCAAATATTTGTACATGGGTGTTCTTACATGGCTCTCTGCGTGCTCTTGCTCTCTTCAACAATGCTACTTCATAATAATACACATGCATAATGAGGGTGTCTATATCATGTTTCCCTCTTGCGCTCTACAACTGTCTAATATAGAATTAAATTCTATCTACTTTACATTAACTACTTTAAATGTCGTCTACCTACTAAGGACGAGAGCAATCCGCTCAAGGTCCATTTACAATATACAAGTGTGCTTCATTAAATCTCCACATTAAGGTTCGCGCAACAACTTCCAAGGTGATTTTCAAAATTTGTGCTGGCGCTCGTCTAGTTGTCTTCCGCTTCCGTGTTGGCTCGCTTGATGTGGGAGATGCTCCTGCATCAGCTAGTGCGGTCCAGGCCATGTGCGAGCTCTGCTTGATTTTCACAGCTTAAATGCCCCTGGGTGGTAGTATCTTAGCTAGAGGCCAATCCCACAAGTGGGGGATTAGCTAACAAAATAATAATAATAATAATAGTAATACATGATTACAATAAGTATACATTAAAAACATTAAATGGATTAATAAATACATTACTAAAGTATGAAAACATTAATAAAGTATTAATGCACTAATAAATAATACATTAAATTAAATTAAGATTATTAAATTATTATCATTAAATTCTTATTATTCAATTAATATTATTTAAATTATCTTATTATTATTATTATTATTTTATTATTATTATAAAATATGTTTTAATACAAATAACATCTTGAATTTAATATAATCATAGTCTTAATTTTAATAGAAATAACCTTAACCCTAATCTCACTTTAACCCTAATAACCATTAACTATAATTTAAATGTATAACAATAAAGATAATTTTCCTCTAAATTTTAAAGCATTTATGCTTAAATTAATATTCAAAAGATCTTCCACTTGTATTTATATTTATAATATTGTGCAAAACATTATTTATATGTATAATTTTATTAACACTATTATTACAATACACAAAAACCAAACATATATTAATTTTAACTCTAAACTTTTAAATATATAAAAAATAATTAAATGGAATACGACAACATAGCCCACTCATAATTTTATGTACCATTTTGGAAATTCTCTTTGATAAATGGGATTGCTTAGGGCTCCATAAGATACAAGTCTAGAACATTTATTAATTATTTACGGGTGCTTAAAATACAAGTCTAGTGGAACCATTTATTATCTATTGGAAACATTTATTATTTATTTGGGACTCTTAATGTAAGTGTCATCGAGGGTATCGAGAATGATTGTTGAGAGTGCTAGGTAATGATGTTGAGAGCTCTGGGCATTACCGGGTTAGGCATGTTCAGAATGGGGCATCCCAAATGAAAAATCAATCATGGGAAATATGTGCATTAATCAAATCGGGTGACCATTATAGGCAAACAAAATATCCTCATGTTAACTCAGTTGTAGTTGTACTGCAAAGAAAAGATTAAAGTCCCTTCTTTGTTTATAATACTCTTTATTTCAACAATATATCATTTATAACACTACTTTGTGAAAGAGAAATTCTATCATATATCATTCATAAAATTGTGACATTACAAGCAAACAAAAAACAAACTGAATTTACTTATAACACCGTGGCCACCCAAGTTTGTACCATATATCATGGATAAAATTGTTACATTACATTGACACAAAAACCAAAGTGAATTTACTTAATTGTTACATTACATTGACACAGAGACATAACCCGCACTTATTCAAACCCAAAACACCCGGACACAATATATTATGACCTGACTCGAGTCCCAAATTACACATCATTCAGTCAGATCCATGTTGTTTTTATTTCAAGCCAGCTAGACCTAATCATAAAACCATAACCCTAATATAAAACCATAACCCTAATATGAATAACCTTAACCCTACCCTTAAAATCATTAAAATAACTAACTTTAAAACATAAAAGCAATAACTAATAAGGAAAGGAATAAAGGAAGGTCCGATGGACCGAGCTTGGCATGTCGATGGATAGTTGATCCTCACAATATTATTGCATCACACGGAAACTTGATTGAGAGTTTTTCCTACGACGTAGGTGTGTGTCAGATAGTTTTGAAACTCCAGTTTTAAAATGGGTGTCGTTTTCTTATCAACATCAATATTGTTGAATTTAGGTTTAAATCTAGAGGGGTAGGGTATGCATACTTTTGTAAACTTTACCAATCAAATTGTTGAGCAGAGAAGGTCTCTTGTCTTGTCCCACAAGCAAGAAGGTCTCATACACCAGTTTGATGTGCTGACTTGACAGTGACCTTAAAAATAAATTATTATTATTATTATTATTTGTGAATACAACACAAAATGTTATATCAACAAAAAAACACACAACACATAATGTTATATGAACCAGAAAATTTTCTATGCTATTTCAATTCAACGTAGATGAGAGGAATAAAAGTGGTGTATCGTTTCAATTCATATAGGGTTCCTCCCAATTTCCTACTCTACCCCTGGGTATTAAAATATCTTAAAAGTGAAAAAGCATAGGCCATCGCCCTCTTGCTCTTTATGGCAGCTTCCAGCTTAGTTTGGAGCTTCACTTGAATTTCTTCCATCGTTTGCAGACTATCGCCCCAATTCTGTTGACATCAATTCTAATCAGACCAATAACGCCGCGGAAATTAATAATGCTTTAGTTATTGTGCATTCAAGAAACAGAAAATAAGATATAGCAGCTGACCTTTTCCTCCTTCGATGCATGCATATCTGAACTTGCAGGGCACATTTCATTATTCCTTTGAACAATAGCAGCGTGAGCGCAATGGAAACGCCCTCGATTCATTTAGGGTGAAAGGACAACAGTCCGAGGGAAATGGAAATACCCTCGGTTCATTCAGGGTGAAAGTGATTTCAAAGATGTGTATGATTTGGAACGGTTAAGCTCATTATCGTCAAGCATCCAACTTTCAATTAACCTACTTGTTAAATGAAACGCCGACTTTTAATTTAAACTGTCTACACACTTAACATTCATAAAAGCCAAAATCAAACGCTTTACCCAATATCAGAGATGCATCTCAATGAGGCATGAGAAGTAAAGTAATGCCTTGTTATTCACCTAAACTTGGCATTCAGGTGGCTATCAGTCAATGAGGTATGAGAACTAAAGTAATGCCTTGTTATTGACCTAAACTTGGCAATCATGCGGACATCAGTAAGTAAAAAGATTAATTAACATGTAAATTTAGTCAATAAAAATTTAGTTGTATTTGTATAAAAGGAAATTAAATTGAAAATAAATTTAATTTTAAAAAGTTAAATTAAAAGTGAAATATATCAAAAATTATAATTGTACAAAATACAATTTTTAAATATAATTATATCTTTAACCATAAAATGATCAAAATTAAAATTATATATATAAATAATAATATAAAACCCAAAACCAAAAAAGTATATTTATGAAACTATTAACTATTCAGAAAAGTTATTGAACTGGATGGGATATTTCAGTGAAATTATGTGGGCATCAGCAGACTGGATAGGTATCCCCAAAACGAAGCCATGTATAAATGCAACGGTGATGGTAGACGTGGCCGCAGTCGAGTTGAGATGCCTCTTCACCTAATTTAAAATCGTCATGGCAAATTGGGCAGGATGAACTCATATTGTTCTCCTTATCTATATGATGTCCCGAAATAGTTATGGTAGGCAATGATTCTATCGTTTGGAGTTGGATTATTCTGTGCGGATTGTTAAATATATCAGTAACCTCAAGAGTGTGTGACTGTACATTACCATTTGTTCTAGTCAGCTATACGAGTTAGTTAGGATCTCTTGTTTTGTTTCTTAGTTTGCTCGAGTTTATTTAGCTCATCTATATACTCAATATTATTGTGCTCTGCTTATTTTTGTTTTCCCAATTTCGTCTTCTCTGTATTATCTTCTTTGCTTCTCATTTTGTCATGGTATCAGAGCTTAGGACGTAAGACTCTTCATAGTGCATGGAGAGTAGCCTGATCATAAGAAGAAGATCGCAGAGCCTACATTATCTTGCAGACGAGAGCAGGAGATGCAAGTTTCTTCATAGATCGTGGAAAGCAGTTTGCAGTCCAAATTCACTCAAAAAGATCGTTGCAGATAACAAGTGCGAGGAAGCATAACTACAGAAAGCAGAGAACAATTAAATATTTCGTTAAAGTTTCATGAAATTATTTCTTAAGATGAAAATTTGCAAAAGCGGCAAAGGAGAAGCAAGATCGGTCGTAAGATCAACCCTGTGAACAAATATGAGTTGTTAATCAAGCTCAGAAAGGACGACGAGCCCACAGGTAAAGATAAATTTTTTTTAGCCGTAATATCTGAGAGAGAGCAAAATCAGCCGTCAGATCAAGAAAAGTTCAAGTCAGGACCGTCAGATCTCACTGGAGAGAGATCAACGATGGAGTGGCATTGCGGGTATCAGAAACAAAATTAAAGTTTATGCAAGTTGTGAGCCTACAATTTCTCAAGATCGTTGATCTTTTCAGATCAACAGATCAACGATAGATATCGATCCCGCTACGAACGAGCATCTTCACATTGTGGGGATCAGAGAGGAAATTAAAGCGCAAGAAAGTTGTGAGCGTGCAATTGGTCAAGATCATTGATCTTGACAGATCAACAGATCAACGGCGGATATTGATCCCACTACGGACAAGCATCTACACTTTGCGGAGATCAAAAAGGAGATTAAAGAGTGAATGAGTCAAGTCTCCGTAATCACTCGCGGTCCTTGATCTTCAAGCAAGTGACATGTGTCCAATGATCTGTCACTTTGCAAAGTTAACACTTTGGAGGTTTGTGATGTTGTGCAACTCAGAACACTTGAAGCTTGCAGTTTTGAAGTAAATCTCGGCCGTCAAAATCAAAAGGCCACGTGGAGGCAGATCTAGTACTTCAGAGATTCAACACTTCGGAGGATTCCATGTATTAGAAAAAGGAAACTTCTGAATGCTGGACTTCCGAAGAAGATCTTGGTCATTCATTTGCAAAGGCCTAAAAAACATTAGATTTATCTCTCTCCAAAAAAAATTCCACTTCGTCACTTCGCGAGTTTTATGATTAAAAGCGGTGAAAAATCCCCGAAGCCCGAAGTTTCGAAGTATTTGTGGACCATTGATCTAAAAATCAACGAGGATCGTTGATCCTTGCCACATGGTAGAAAGGGATATCACCCAAAGCCTCGAAGTAATTGAGGATCATTGATCTCAACTCAACGAGGACCGTCGATCTTTAGAATAAGACCATTATTCAGCCATTCAACTATTAAGAGGAATTGAGACCTTCAGCATCGAAACGCTCGAATCCCGAAGACCCAGAGTGCCTCATTTTAAACCCGCGGTCACATGAGGAGCTAAACTTCAATTTTTTTTTCCTCTCGAGTAAACTCAGAAAGCCCAATTCCTCCATTAAAGGGGCTACAATTGCCAAAGAATTAGTCTAGCCCATGTTTTTTCGGCGCTAAGTCACACAACGGATTTTGCAAACCTAGTTTTTTGCACAGGAAACAGGTAAGCACTCAAATCTCTCACAATTTTTTTTTGTGTTAAATTTTTTTATAGGATGGCCACCTCTAGCAATTTAGGTCGAGCACAAGGATCAATTCTTCTTGGAAAGAACTATGAGTTTTGGTATCTCAAAATGAGATCCTTTTTACAAGCACAAGAGTTTTGGGATCTGGTAGATCTTGGATACGCGGAACGAGATCCAACAGACCTTACTACCATGACCAATCAACAGATAAATGCTCATGCAACACATTGAAACAGAGAGAATAAAGACAAATTATGGATTCAAAATTTAGTACATGACTCGATTTTCTAAAAAATCACACGCATTGTTACCTCAAAAAAATCCTCGGACATCCTTAAATCATCTTACCAAGGCAATGATAGGGTCAAAACAATCAAACTACAGACCTTAAGGACATAGTTTGAGACTTTAAAAATGACAAAATCTGAAAACATTGATCAATTTATGATCAGAGTCATGGGAATTGTAAGCCAGATCAGGTTTACTAGTGAAGGCATCCCTGATCAAATAATTGTTTAGAAATTCCTTGGAAGTCTACCAAATAAATTTGAAATGGTCATTACAACCATCCTTGAATTCAAGGATATGTAAAATTTTTCAACACATGAATTAATGGGCTCTTTATTGACACATGAGACCAGACTACATCTCGAAGATGATTCAGCATCCAATGCCTTCAAGACTCAATTATCCTTCAACGAAGGGAGAGGCATAGGTCACTGAGGAAGAGGGAAAAGTCCAAGTAAGCATCACTCAAGTGAAGGTCACAGACAACAAAACGAGAATCAAAATTTCCAAGGTCACATACCACAAAACCAGAATCAGAACTTCGAGCCTCAAAGAGGCAGAGGGAGAAGATCAAATGACAAATCAAGCATATAATGTTATTACTATAATAATTTTGGGCACTATGAATCTAAATGTCAGATGAAGCAAGCAGATCATCTCTCAAGAAGAGCACATGTCTCAAATCTTGAAGGAGAAAACTCAGATGGTATGTTTCTTTCATGCCACAAGACTGAAGAACAACATAAAGATATCTGGTTGTTGGATAGTGGCTACAACAATCACATGGCATGTAACAAATATTTACTCTCATGCATCGATTCTTCAATTTCATATGATATTACACTTGGAAATGATTCGTTAGTCAAATTTCAAGAAAAATGAATTGTCCCTACTCTTACTAAACAAAATGTAAACAAAGACATACACAATGATATAAGGACAACAATCAAGTTCAATCAAGTTCCAGATCTGACACACAATCTATGAAGTGTAGGACAACTAATTGAACATGGATATAAGGTAATTTTTGAAGGAGCATCCTATAGGATATATGATAAAACCCCCAACATAAAATTTATTTCTGAAATCCACATGACCAAGAATATAATGTTTCCCCTGATCCTCAGAACTGCAAATCTGATCCAATCATATGCACAAAGTGCATCCACCCCCAATGAAACTATGGTTTGGCATACAATATATGGACATCTACCCTTTCATATTCTAAGTCTTCTACATAATCACTCCATGGTCAAAGGTCTCCCTGTCTTCAAAGAGAAAAATCCCCCATGTGAGTCTTGCATTCTTGGAAAACATAAGAGAACTAGTTTTCCACAATCCTCCACTCAAGCCAAACAACAATTAGAGATGGTTCACACTGACCTATGTGGACCAATAAAAACATATTCAATAGGATGCAATATTTATTTTCTAACATTTATTGATGACTTTAGCAGGAAAATTTGGATTTATTTTCTCAAACACAAGTATGAAACTTTTGCAAAGTTCAAAGAACCCAAACCAGAAGTTGAAAAACGGAGTGGAAAATATGTAAAAGAAATCAAATCATATGGAGGAGGAGAATAAAGCTCCAAATAATTTTCAAATTTCTGCAAATCACAAGGCATCATCATGCAAACTACAACCAGGTATACTCCACAACAAAATGGAGTGGTTGGAAGGAAAAATCAAACAATAATGAACATGGAAGAAGCCTACTCAAAGAGAAATGTCTATCATATACATTTTAGGTTGAATAAATAGCATGCTCAAGTTATCTCCTGAATAGATCTCCAACCACCAGTCTCAAGATGAAAGTCTCTCAAGAAGCATGGAGTGGGACAAAGCTAAATGTTTCTCATCTCAGAACATTTGGACGCATAGCATATGCTCACATACCTTCCAAATTAAGGAAGAAACTGGATGATAGAAGTGAGAAATGCATCTTTACTCAATATAGTGAAACATCAAAATCTTACAGGCTCTACAATCCAATATCAAAGAAACTGATTCTCAACAGAGATGTAAATTGTTTTGAAAATCAATTCTAGAACGAGTTTGAAAATCATCCTATGGAAAGTCAAGATCCATTTCTTTCACATCCTGAAGACAGAGATAATTCAGGACAACAAACACATGAACCTGCTCTTCCAAGGCTGTAGGTACAAGGACAATCTAAAAGTTCTTAGGATAACTCAACTTACAACATAAATTCTTCCTCTAAACATCCAAATCAAAGAACTCGAAGTTTGAGAGAAATACATCAACAGTTGGATGACATTGATCAACACAATATTTTTGCATCAATATCATGTCAACCCACATCTTTTAAAGAGGCGTCTAAGGAGCCACATTGGGTTCAAGCAATAAACCAAGAGATTGACTCCAATGAGAAGAACAAGACATGGGATCTTGTTGATCTTCCGAGACAGAAGAAAAGTATTGGTGTCAAGTGGGTTTACAAAAATAAACTTAATGAAAAGGCGAAGATTGAAAATCACAAGGCAAGACTTGTTGCCAAAGGATTATCACAACAACCAGATATTGATTATGGTGAAACTTTTTCTCACGTATCAAGGTTGGATACTGTAAGGACACTCTTAGCCATAGCAACTCAACACAAATTGCAAGTATACCAGATGGATGTCAATTCCGCTTTCATAAATGGTGTCTTAGAAGAAGAGGTCTATGTGGACCAATGTGACATCCCCCAAAAATAAATATTTTTTTTTTGTGTGATGGAAATTCATTTCCGTTTTTGGCAAATTCAAATCTGGAAAGTTTTTGTCATTTATGGCAATTCCGATTTTCGAATTTAATAATTGTATTTAATTATTGTGACTGTTGGGCAGAGATTTGTTTGGACTCAACTAACTATTTGACGATGACACTTGTATCACAACAAAATATTTATATTAACTGGAGGAGGACAAATGGAACAACCATGTTAAAAATCAGCTCACCATGACTCCATGAGTGGGGAACAAGTTGGAACTGCCTCTGGGCTGATGATTACAAGTGGAAAATAAGAGATTTTTCCACTGGCAGCCCTTGAAAATTAGGGATTAAGAAAGCTGCGAAAATCCCCAAAGGAGGGAAAAGACCTGGGCAAAAAAAATGGATAAATAGCATATGCGAGGAGGCAGGATGCTTCCAAGTATGCTGAGAAAGGATTCTTGAGCTCTCTTGTTGTTATGAACACTACAGATTGAGTGTGAGGCAAGAGGAGCTTGATGAAATAAAATTGTATTTCTATTATGAACACTGTTGAGTAAGTGTGAGGCAAGAGGAGAACTGTTGGAATTGAAGGACATTGTTGAGGAGGAGTTTCCAAGTTCACCCTCATGGATTCATGGTCAGGCTAGGGGGTGAATCGGGCAAGTGACTTTGGCTGCCCTATTCTACGATTGAGAGGAACATGTCTATTCCCTTTGTCTTCCTGCGAATAGGTTCAGATATGTTAAATCTTCTCCTTCTGTGTTCTGAATTATTTTATATCTGATGCAATATATTTGTTAAATCGAAATTGAAATGATTTTCATTTTCTATATGAATGATTTTATATTTGATGCAATCTATGTGTTAAATTAGAACTAAAATAATTTCCATTCTCTGGTGAATGATTCAATCATGGATGTAATGCATATTCTAATTAGGATAGATAATAATGTGTAGGAAAAATGCGTCTAAATTCATGAAGCCTAAAGACTTACAGTGAACATATGGTAAATCTAATCTTGAGTGACCCCTTTCTGAACGAACAATAGAATTGGGTTTTTATTTGTTATGATAGTTGAAAGGATTATGCATGGTTAAATTCTCGAAGAAATCTCCTCTAAATTAAATTCACTTTTATTTTCTTTCTTTATGTGTTTTTTGAGTGAAATCAATGATGAGATTGGCATATTGGGAGTGGAGGTTATGTTGTGATTTCATTAATCTAACTGTATGAATAATGTCGGGAATAAAATTACCAATTTTTTAAACTCTCTTCATGTTTTTCTTCTTTTTCCGACTTTTCAGAGTTTATTAGTTCAAGTTGTGTGGAGTTCTTTTATTCTTGCAAACTCCGAAAACCCAAAGTGGCCCCATAGCCTGATCAAATTTTGGGATTCGACGATTACCATGGTATGTTGTTCTTGCATCAAGCATTACCAAATGTCAAAACACGATATTGGCTCGGCCCCATACCTTTCTCGTGACTTCACTATTCTGCGTTTGACATTGTATAGTGTTTTTGCATCGGGAGTTAGTAAACCTCGAAACCCCGAATTCCGAAATCCCAAAAATACGGGTCCCATCTTTACCTTTTCGAAACTTCGGGAAATGTTTTGAGCTGTTGTTTGACATTTGAAACCCCGAAACCATGAACTCTGAAATCCTGAAGTGCTGGTCACTTTTCGCGATTTCGGGAGTTGTTGTGTATTGATGTTCGACTGTTGTATTCACGAAATCCCAAACTCCAAAATCCTGAAGTGCTGGTCACTTTTTGCGATTTCGGGAATTGTTGTGTATTGACGATCGACTTTTGTACTCACGAAATCCTGAACTTCGAAATCCTGAAGTGTTGGTCACTTCTCACGATTTCAGGAGTGGTTGTGTGTTTATATTTGACTGTTGAACTTGCAAAATCCTGAACTCTGAAATCCCGACATGCTGGTCACTTTTCGCAACTTCGAGAGTTGTGGTGTGTGGATCCCGAACTTCAAAATCCTGATACACTAGACACTTTTCACAAGTTTTCATATATTGTTGTTTGAGTACTTGAACTCACGAAGTCTTGAACCCCAAAACCCCGATGGGCGGGTCCCACTTTCCTTTTTCACCTTTCGGGAGTTGTGGTGTGTGGATCGTGAACCTCGAAATCCCGATACGTTGGACACTTTTCGCAAGTTTGTATATATTTTTGTTTGGGTATTTGAACTCACAAAGTCCCGAACCCTGAAACCTCGATGGGCGGGTCCCACATTCCTTTTTCACCTTTCATAGGTTGTGGTGTGTTAATGTTTGACACTTTCAAACATGAAATCCCGAATCCCAAAACCCTGAAGTACCGGGTCCATAGTCTTCCCGCTTTCTCGCATTTTTGGAAAACGGCCTGGCCCCTTTGTTTCATTTTTTGTTTGGCACTTATAATCGCTGAAATCTGATTGACCTCTGCTATGTTATACAAACTGTAGGAACCTAGAAGAAACTTATTGTTATGGGAACAACTTTAAAAATGTAATGAATGGACTCGTAAAAGAACGTTGGAGAGTCTTCATCCCGTATAGAGGTATGGAAGTAACAGACCATTTTACAAGTAGATTGAATTGAAAACAGAAGGAATTTTCTTTTATGTAGGGTTTTGGTCATAAAACCCAAAAGTTGGTTGTATTGTTAAGACTGTGGTAGTGTTATAGGTACTAGTAGATAAGAGAGTAATTATAATTTTCAGGATCTTAATTAAACATTGAGGTGATGAGTAAATACTCAGTATATCATCGATTAGAAAACTTAAGTTGAATGTTAAGGACAGTTGATGACAGTAAGGACTCTAACAAACCTTCAGACTCAAGCCTTCTAACAGAAAGCTTACTTGCTTGAGATCTCGAAACCTTTCAAGGATAAATGTACATTTTTTTTTTTTGGTGATTTTTGAGGTACATTACATATGGTATCAGAGAAAAAGTTACAACACTGGGCCTGAACAGGGCCACACTGATTGTGTAGTATATATTCTGAAAAAAAAAACCTAATAAATCTTGTGGATTACAAACAGAAAGATTTTATGTTTTGTGTTGAATAATGGCAGCACAAGAAGGTGTAGAAATCAGGGTGGAAGAGAATCCACAGCAAGGACCTCCTAGATATCTGAAACAAAACAGTGATGGAAGCTCACCCACGGAGGTGTTGGAAACAATGAGGAACCTTATTGTTGAACTACAGGTTTTTAAAAGTCGACAATGAAAAATTGAAGGCATAACAGGAACAACAAGAGATAAATGAAGTCCTGTTGCATAGTATATTAACCAATAAAATCCCAAAAGATGATAACCCTGAGGAAGAGGTCAAAAAAAGGGCCTCTAATAATTCTAGTGCGAAAACAGAAAAAGAAGACAGTTCGTCTGAAGGGACACCTTCAACTGAAGACAAAACCATACTTGATAGAAAAAGAAAACAAACAGACCACCTTGAAGGAGAATTTTAAAAGATTAAACCAGCCACTTTTGATGGAGAATCCAGGATAGGAGAAGAAGTCGAGGCATGGTTGTTGGAAATCAAAAAATACTTCCAAATCTACAACTATTCCAGTAACATGAAAGTGAGAATGGCCATCTACAATCTGAAGGGGAAGGCCAACATTTGGTGGAAGGACCTGAAATTGGCCAAGGGACTAAAGGAGAAACAGTTGGAATGGTCTGACTTTAAGAAGTATTTTAAGAAACAATACCTTTCTGAAAGCTATTATGAAAGGAAGACAAAAGAATTCTATGAGTTACGACTCAGAAAAATGATGATGGAGGACCTTATAAATAAATTTCTGCAACTACTAAGGTTCATAGCATACATCCGAGAGGATAAGGTAAAAATCCAATGATTCTTAAGCTATTTACCACAATCCTACAGGGACATAATTGAGTTTGAAAACCCCAAATCCTTGAGTGAGGCATTCAGGAAGGTGAGAATGTGCTATGACCAGTATAAATAACGGGTAGAGTTTCCCAAGACCTAGAAGGATAAGAAGCAAGATGGAATAAACCAGCAGAGGAAGGGATACCAGCCCGCTCCTTATCAAAATGCAGCAAAAAGTTTCCCAAGGAAGGATTTTCACTCCAATCATCCGAATACGCAAGGTAGCGGTAAACCGGTAAACCTTGGAACAAAGAAGTTTGGGGAGAACTCCCGCGAGCCATTAAGATGTTGGGAGTGTGGAGAGTCTCATATAAGGAGGAACTGTCAACGTTTAATTGCAGCAAACAAAACTATTGTTCACAATTTGCACGAAGCCTCAACAGTGCGTGACATGGGCATAAGTATACATCATATAAATGCAGCCATAGATGGTCCGCAAGTTGACCACCAGTCCTCGGTGGTAGAAATTGAAGGTAAAATCCATGACACTCGAATTTTTGTTTTAATTGAACTTGGAGCTACGTTAAGCTATATTACTCCTGATGTGGTAGAGTCGAATAAACTTAGGAAACAAAGGCATGCAAAATCTTGGCTTGTACAACTAGCAACAGGGACTAAAAGAAAAGTAGTTAACTTTATTTTTGATCTTGAGTTCAGTTTAGATGGTCAAAAGATAAGGACCAATCTGGACATCCTACCATTAGGGTGTTATGATATGATTATTGGGATGGATTGGTTGGAACAACATAAATCAGTACTAGATTGTTATACAAAGATACTTAGCTATAAAGATAATTTTGGCACTGTTAGAACAACCCAAGGCATACCAAAACCTGTGTCAGTCAGACAAGTTTCATCGATGCAATTAAAGAAATGTATTAGAAAGGGATGTCAAGTTTACGCCATCCAAGTAACAAATCTATTAGAAAAAGAAGATAAGACCAAATTAGAAGACTTTGTTGTCCTACGTGAATTTAGAGACATGTTTGTTGATGAGATACCATAATTTCCTCCTAGGAGAGAAATAGATTTCTCCATAGACTTACTACCCGGATCAACCCCTATCTCAAAAGCACCCTATCGAATGAGTCTACCAGAACTGACAGAATTAAAAATACAATTACAAGAATTGTTGGATAAAGAGTATATCAGACCAAGTGTCTCGCCATGGGGAGCACCAACCCTCTTTGTGAAAAAGAAAGATGATACTCTAAGACTATGTATCGATTATATATAACTGAACAAAGTAACCATTAAGAACAAATACCCCTTACCTAGGATAAATGATCTGTTCGATCAAGTTGGGGGGGGCAAGATCTTCTCAAAATTGGATTTACGATCCAGTTATCATCAAGTTAGGATAAATGACTAGGACATAAACAAAACAACTTTTCGAACAAGGTACGGACACTATGATTTTGTAGTCATACCTTTCGGACTCACTAATGCACCAGCCATGATTATGTCCTTGATGAACAACATTTTCAGCCAGTACTTAGACAAGTTTGTAGTAGTATTTATTGATGATATCCTAGTCTATTCTAAAATAGAGGAGGAACATGATGAACACTTACGAATAGTTCTGAAAAGGCTAAGAAAACAAAAACTATACATAAAATTCAACAAATTTGATTTTTATCAAAAAGAAATACAATATTTAGGACATGTCATTTCCTTGGAAGGTATTGTCGTAGACCCATAAAAGATAAAAGCCATTATGGAATGGCTAGTGCCTAAGGATGTGGCAGATATCCGGTCATTCATGGGAATCATCGGATATTATCACAGATTTATAGAAGGATTCTCCATGATAGCCTACCCTATCACATCACTGCAAAAGAAAGGGACCAAGTTTAACTGGTCGCAAAAGTGTCAAGACAGTTTTAACAATCTAAAAGAATTATTGACATCGGCGCCCATCTTGAAGGTAGCAGACCCAGATAAAGACTTCACAGTATTTGTTGATGCAAGTAAAGAGGGACTAGGTGGTGTTCTAACTCAGGAAGGGAAAGCGATTTGTTATGAGTCCCGAAAATTAAAGGAACACGAGCAAAATTACGTCACTCATGACTTAGAATTGGCAGCAATAATATATGCCTTAAAAATGTGGCGAGACTACATAATGGGTATAAAATTCTTACTATTGATAGATAATAGCAGGGTGAAATATATGTTTAACCAACCAGACCTTAATGCAACACAAGCAAGGTGGCTAGCCTTTTTGAGCGAATTCGACTTCGAGGTTAGACATACCAAGGAAAAGGAAAATAAAGTAGCAGATGCTTTAAGCAGAAGAGTCCATGGATTATTTGAGATAAATATCAGCAGGGCAGAAAGTGACCTGGAACAAAGAGTAAAAGCGACAGGAATTAATGATGGAAATTACACTAAGATGATGGAAGAATTGCAAAACAGTATCACAAACTCAGATAAACCAGATATAAGTATCGACAAATAGGGACTATTAAGATTTAAAAATAGACTTTACATACCAGATTCAACAAAGCTAAAATTAACTATTTTAGATGAAGTGCATAAGAAACCATATTCCAACCATCCAGGTTACCAGAAAACAACAACAACACTCAGAAAAATATTTTACTGGCCTAATATGAAGGGTGAAACAATAGAGTATTTGGCTAGGTGCCAAGATTTTCAGTAGGTTAAGGCCAAACACCATCATCCAGCCGGCCTATTACAGCCATTACCCGTACCAGAATGGAAATGGGAGACCATATCGCTGGACTTTATAACAGGTTTTCCTAAAAATCAGAAGCAGAATGATTCTATAGTGGTTGTAATCGATAAAATTAGTAATTCTGCACACTTTATTCCTGTAAAGACTACTTTTAAAGCTAATAACATTGCTGAAATATTCATGAAATAAATTTTTAGACTGCATGGTATTCCTAAAATGGTGATTTTCAATAGAGAAGTAAAATTCACATCCACTTTTTGGAAGGAATTGTTTGTAGGGATAAATACTAATTTGAATTTCAGTACGAGTTATCATCCACAAACGAATGGACAGACCAAAAGGAAAAATCAAATCATAGAGGATATGCTCCACATGTATGTAAGAACAAATCCGAACAAGTGGGAGGACTACCTGCACTTGGTAGAATTTGCATATAACAATGCGTACCAAACTTCAGCTAAGTTGATCCCTTTCGAAATACTTTACGATAGAAAGTGTACAACTCCAATTAATTGGGATAACTTGGCTAATATAATCATGGTTGGACCAGAGATGCTCCAAGAAATGGAGAACATGGTAAAGAAAGTACAACAAAAATTGAAAGAAGAACAAAACAGAGAGAAGAGTTATGCGGATCAGAAAATAAAACAATTGGAATTTCAAGTGGGAGACCATGTTTATTTGAAGGTCAAAGCCCGAAAAAGATCGTTGAAGTTGGAGAATTGTGCCAAGCTAGAATCTAGGTTTTGTGGGCCCTTCGAGATACTAGCTCGAATTGGACCCATAGCATATCAACTTGCACTTCCAGCTAATCTAAGAATTCATAATGTATTTCATGTTTCTTTATTGAAAAAGTATATTCATGACCCTACTCACATGATTGATTGGAACTTGGTGCAGGTGGAACCCGAGGGTGAGTTCCAGGTGGAACCCCTATGCATTCTAGACTGAAGAGAAATAACACTTTAGAACCGAGCCGTCGCTCAGGTAAAGGTGCAATGGAAGCACTTTAGTCCTGAGGAGGCCACCTGGGTATTGGAGGGAGATTTGTGGAAATCTCATCCAATCCTATTCCAAGAAAGAAATGAACAATGAGGACATTTTTTTACTGAAGGGGGAAAGGATGTGACATCCCCACAAAATAAATATTTTTATTTTTGTGTGCTGGAAATTTATTTCCGTTTTTTGCAAATTCAAATCTGGAATTCTTTTGCCATTTATGGCAATTCCGATTTTCAAATTTAATAATTGTATTTAATTATTCTGACTGTTGAGAAGAGATCTGTTTGGAATCAACTAACTATCTGATGATGACACTTGTATCACAACAAAATATTTATATTAACTACAGGAGGACAAATGGAACAACCATGTTAAAAATCAGCTGACCATGACTCCATGAGTGGGGAACAAGTTAAAACTACCTCTGGCCTGATGATTACAAGTGGAAAATCAGAGATTTGGCCACTGGAAGCCCCTGAAAATCAAGAATTAAGAAAGCTGCGAAAATCCCCAAAGGAGGGAAAAGACTTGGGAAACAAAATGGATAAATAGCATATGCTAGGAGGCAGGATGCTGCCAAGTATGTTGGGAAAGGATTCTTGAGATCTCTTGCTGTTATGAACACTGTGGATTGAGTGTGAGGCAAGAGGAGATTGCTGAAATAGAATTGTCTTGTTGTTATGAACACTGTTGAGTAAGTGTGAGGCAAGAGAATAACTATTGGAATTGAAGGACATTGTTGAGGAGGAGTTTCCAAGTTCGCCCTCATGGATTCATGGTTAGGCTAGGGGGTGAATCAGGCAACTGACTTTGGCTGCCCTGTTCTACGGTTGGGAGGAATGTGGTTGTTCCCTTTGTCTTCTCGCGAATTGGTTCAGATATGTTAAATCTTCTACTTATGTGTTCTGAATTATTTTATATCTGATGCAATATATTTGTTAAATCGAAACTGGAATGATTTCCATTTTCTATCTGAATGATTTTTTATCTGATGTAATGTATGTGTTAAATCGGAACTAAAATAATTTCCATTCTCTAGTGAATGATTCAATCACGGATGTAATGCATATTCTAATTATGATAGATAATCATGTGTAGGAAAAATGCGTTTGAATTCATGAAGCCTAAAGACTGACAGTGAACATATGGTAAATCTAATCTCAAGTGACCCCTTTTTGAATGAACAATAGAATTGGATTTTTATTTGTTATGATAGTTGAAAGAATTATGCATGGTTAAATTCTGGAACAAATCTCCTCTAAATTAAATTCACTATTATTTTCTTTCTTTACGTGTTTTCTAAGTGAAATCAATGGTGAGATTGGCATATTGGGAGTGGAGGTTATGCGATGATTTCATTAATCTAACTGTATGAATAATGTCAGGAAAAAAATTACTGAGTTTTTAAACTCTGTTCATGTTTTTTTTCTTTTTCCAACTTTTCAGAGTTTATTGGTTCAAGTTGTGTGGAGTTCTTTTGTTCTTACAAACTCTGAAAACCCAAAGTGGCCCCACATCCTGATCAAATTTTGGTATTCGACGATTACCGTGGTATGTTTTTCTTGCATCAAGCATTACCAAATGCCAAAACCTGATATTGGTTGGGCCCCATACCTTTTTCGTGACTTCACGATTCGACATTTGACGTTGTATAGTGTTTTTGCATCGGGAGTTAGTAAACCCCGAATTCTGAAATACTGAAAATATGGGTCCAACCTTTACCTTTTCGAAACTTTGGGAAATGTTTCGTGTTGTTGTTTGACATTTGAAACCCTGAAACCCCGAACTCCGAAATCTCGAAGTGCTGGTCACTTTTCGCGATTTCGGGAATTGTTGTGTATTGATGTTCGACTATTGTATTCGCGAAATCCCGAACTCTGAAATCTCGAAGTGCTGGTCACTTTTCGCGATTTCGGGAATTGTTGTGTACCGACGATCAACTGTTGTACTCACGAAATCCTGAACTCTGAAATCCCGAAGTGTTGGTCACTTTTGATGATTTTGGGAGTGGTTGTGTGTTTATATTTGACTGTTGAACTCGCGAAATCCCGAACTCCGAAATCCCGACATGCTGGTCACTTTTCGCAACATCGAGAGTTGTGGTGTGTGGATCCCGAACCCCGAAATCCCTATATGCTAGACACTTTTCGCAAGTTTGTATATATTGTCGTTTGGGTACTTGAACTCACGAAGTCCTGAACCCCGAAACCCCGATGGGTGGGTCCCACTTTCCTTTTTCACCTTTCAGGAGTTGTGGTGTGTGGATCCTGAACCCCGAAATCTCGATACGCTGGACAATTTTCGCAAGTTTTTGTATATTGTTGTTTGGGTACTTGAACTCATGAAGTCTCGAACCCTGAAACCCCGATGGGCAGGTCCCACTTTCCTTTTTCACGTTTCAGAGGTTGTGGTGTGTTAATGTTTGACACTTTCAAACATGAAATCCCGAAGCCCGAAACCCCAAAGTACCGGGTCCACAGTCTTCCCGCTTTCTCACGTTTTTGGAAAACGACGTGGCCCCTTTGTTTCGTTTTGTGGTTGGCACTTATAATCGTCGAAACCTGATTGACCTTTGTTATGTTTCACAAATTGTAGGAACCTAGAAGAAACTTATTTTTATGGGAACAACTCTAATAATGTAATGAATGGACTGGTAAAAGAACGTTGGAGATTCTTCATCCCGTATATAGGTATGGAAGTAACAGACCGTTTTACAAGTAGATTGAATTGCAAATAGAGGGTAATTTTTTTTATGTAGGGTTTTGGTCATAAAACCCCAAATTTGCTTGTATTGTTAAGATTGTGGTAGTGTTATAGGTACTTGTAGATAAGAGAGTATATATAATTTTCAGGATCTTAATTAAACATTGAGGTGATGAGTAAATACTCATTATATCGTCGATTAGAAAACTTAAGTTGAATGGTAAGGACAGTCGACGACGGTAAGGACTGTAACAAACCTTCAGACTCAAGCCTTCTAACAGAAATCTTACTTGCTTGAGATCTTGAAACCTTTCAAGGATAAATGTACAATTTCTTTTTTTTGGTGATCTTTGAGGTACATTACAACCAACCACCTGGATTTGAAGTCAAAGAGAAACTAGACAAAGTGTGTCGATTGAAGAAAGCCTTGTATGGATTAAAGAAAGATCCAAGAGCTTGGTACAACAAAATTGACACTTACTTTATCAGGAGTGTTCTCCTAAGAAGACAAAATGAGCCAACCTTATACACCAAAACAAATCAGCAAGATCTTGGCATCATGAAATATTTATTGGGGATTGAGGTTGACCAATCAACCAAAGGCATTTTTTTGTGTCAACAAAAGTATGTAGCAAACATCATCAAATGATTCTGCATGGAATACTGCAATCCAACAGAAACTCATATACCCCTAGGCACAATATTGAGGAAGAAATATGAACGTCGTACAGTGGAATCTACCATGTACAAAAGGTTAGTATGCAGTTTGTTGTATCTTATAATAAATAAGCCCGATATTATGTATGCATCCAATCTTGTTTCCAACTTCATGGAATCCCCCAAAGATTATCACCAGAAGAAAGAGAAAATGATTTTGAGATATGTTGTAGGCATGCTTAATTTTGTCTTATGGTACACTCAACCTAATGATAATCATATCTATGGTTACACAGACAGTGATTTTGTAGGAAGTTTAGATGACAAGAAAAGCACCTCAGGACATGCTTTTCACTTGGGAACGGACCTGATTTCATGGGAATCAAAGAAGTAGCCAATTGTATCCATATATTTTATAGAGGAAGAGTATGTCATTTCTACCTCAACTTCCTTTCAAGTTGTGGCTGAGAAGAAGATTGAATGATATGCCACATACAAAAAATGAGCCAACTCCTATCTTCTATGACAACACACCAGCAATTTATTTATCCAAAAGTCATGTGTTTGACAAGAAAATAAAGTATATTGACACACGTTTTTACTTCATAAGCGAGCTAGTCAATAATGGTGAGATATCACTTCAATTATGTGGCTCTCTAGATCAGATCGCAGACATTTTTACAAGGCACTAGGAAAATCCATTTTTGATTTTCAGAGACAACACTTGGGCATTATCAGTGCTGATGTTTGTAACTGTTGAGTTTAAGAGGGAGTGTTAAATATATTGGTAACCTCAACAGTGTGTGACTGTAAACTGCCAGTTGTCCTGGCCAGTTGTACGAGTTCTTTAGAATCTCTTATTTTGTTTCATAGTCTACTCGAGCCTATTTAGCTCAGCTATACACTCAATATTATTGTGCTCTGCTCATTTCTATTTTCCCAATTTTGTCTTTTCTATATTATATTCTTTTCTTCTCATTTTCTCCTTTGATGATGGGACGTCCATCCATAAAGGCTTCTATTGTTGTCACTATCTCAACAAAATGAGGATTCCATAGAAAAGGACGTAAATTTTTTTCCATCCATTGTTGATCAACCTGAGCAGGAGGATGATCTAGTGGTTCTTCTATAGCCAGATGAGGAATAGTATTAGGTCCCCTTCTATCTATATCCTCGATATTTTGATTCTCGTATGAAGTGTCTATCTCATGCATAGTTCTTTCCGTTTCTAGCTCAGCAACAATATTGGTTTCCCTTCTCTCTACATCCTCTATCTAACTAGAATTAGCATTCTTGCATGAAGTGGCTATATCATACATAGTTTCTTCAATATCTAGTTGATTCTCTAAACCAAGAGGCAATGATTCTACTACTATAGTATTTTCTTCCTGACTAAGAATTTATTCACTGTGATTATCAAAGACATGCTCATCTGAGTAGGGATTTGACCTTATTCCAACATCCTCACTCCTATTCCTACTTAGACAATCTGGGCACATTTCTCTCTGACCTTCCATTTCAGATACTCTCACAATTTAGATTTTATTAGCAATATAATAGGCTTACACTTCACTAGTAAATATTGTGTTGATGAAATGTGAATGAAAAAAAAAAGTGCAACACCCCTTTACTTTACTCGTGATAAAACGAGGTACAATGAAATGAGAAAATTCTATAACACTCCTCTTCTTTATATTATTAAGATCATCTTAATGGGGAACCTAGAATCGACATTATAGACATGTTTCTTCTTGTTATATTTTATCTTTGAACATTCAAATGGATCCAATACCTAACAAAATTTCTTGAAGGGTCCATCGTTTGGAAATATTTAGTCTCTTCCATTTTGTTTCGAAGAAGTTAACTTTGTTGGCTAGTTAACAGTCGGATAAGGATGTTGACTATGCAATGTCTAGATAACTAAAATGAAATTGAATTATAAAAGAATTTAGAAAGAAATTGAATTATAAAAACATTTACAGAGTGTAATGTGAATATTTTATTTGCAAACTCCATTTGAAATCAATTTGGGTTTGATGGATTACAATGAATCTGTGATAGGCCTAGTGAACGTTTTGTTGGGTGGCGGAAAACAACCAATGTTTTGAGTCATCGTAGGTTTAGGCCTTCACCTTGTACTTAACTTATAAAATAGTAAAGGGAAGCATGATAAACACAATGAAATTGAAAAATGTATGTGGATGGCCAAACTTGCCTAGTATCCAAGTCTTTGTATAAACAAGAATAAGAGTGTTGGTCTTAGCTACTTATTCTTTGTTTTCCATTTGATTTATTGACCCAGGTTTCATTTATTTCAGGTTTCCAACAAAGACTATAAAACTATTGGCCCAACTGGTAAACCAAAAGGTAACACAACACACCGAATGTGTTGCGCAGTCTCACCCGAGATAGCTTTAAATGGGTGGTTGTAAGACTTAGGTGTTTACAACCCAGGATTGAGTATGAGATATGGGTTTATTATTTAGAGACATATACTATGAATTGTGATTGTAATCCACTATTACTCACAAGTGCTCATTTATCCTCCACAATTTATTTTCCCAACATAGTTGTATTTCATATTAATGTATTAACTAATTCATTAAGCATAAAAAATAATTGCTGAAAGAAAACAAAGATATACATGCATTCATCACATTACACAGATATTACCATGGTTCAGCCCCTCCTAAGCTACATCCACAAATCTTTGTCTCTAGGTTCTTTTATTATGGTAGTTCTGCATCTCTAGTGCCTCACGCTTATAGTTCTCCTTAGACCGATAAGATCTATATGAGGCGAGCTACATCGCACCAGGCTCCACAACCTGCAATATAATCCTCATATATTCCTTCTTTCCTCTGTCTTATCTCAACAACTTAAAAATTCATTTCATAATAGTATTACATAAGGCATCCACTCCTACATAACTAGGATGGAATACTACAAAAGCTGAACTAACACAAAAGTGAACGAACCTCTATATGATACATGCGTATCTATATTTATATATATATGGCTCTTCAAACATTTACAATCATATTACCAAAACCATAAACCTACTGATGTTAGGTATTCCTCCCATGTGCGCATGTTTCTCTTCCTTCCAGCTATCGCTTTCCTTGTGCACACTTTCTTGCATGCACGCGTGTTGTTCTTCCTCTAGTTGTTACTTCATTTTCTACACACTTTATTTCCCCATGATCATCCTTATTTCCAATTCATCCTGGTGCCAACAGGCCCCCAACACTGACCTGACACTTGTCCCGAGTCACCTAATCCTTCTGAGCTTCCTCGATCTCCTTGGTGATCATATGGAACTTTTCCTTGAGCTCAGTTTCTTTTATCAGTGCCTACGCGGTCTTTTCCTTGATGGTGTCCACTATCTGAACTGCCACTTTGTTTCTCAAAAATCCTTCACATTATGCCTGGGTCTGTGCTATTTGTGTCTTCTCTCCTTCTGCTTGTGTGATTACTTCTTCTACCCATGCCTGTAATGACTCTATCTGAGCATGACGCTCTTGTTTCTGCATCTACACAATGATAAGTTATTCTTGCATCTTCTTCATCTCTTGCATCCCTTTGACCTGTTCTAGGATTGGTATAGTCTTTTTCCTTGGTTTGAGTTCTTGGATCGTTGCATTGATCCTTTCCTCTTCCTTTTCCCATCGTTGGACCTGTGGATCCTCCTCCAACCTTGTCCAAAGTTGCACTTCTTTATCGAACAATTCAGATGATGTACTAACCTATTGTTCTATCTCCTCTAGCTGTGTTGTTGCTTCCTTATTTCTTTGCTCCTTCACTGCTGGTGGAGTGGTTGGTGTGAGATGTTCTCAAATATTCTCGATCTCCTTCTAATACTGATCAATTTTCGGCACAATCTGATTGATCTTTTCTGCTACTGGGAGTTCATTTCATTGCGCGGTGCTTGTGTGTTTTTCAAAAATTCCTCCCACTATTCGTTTCAGTTCATTCCTGTGTCCTTTTTCCTCCCAAGTTTCAAACTTTTCCTACTCACAAACATTTTCCAGCGCCTCCCACTTCTTTGTTGCTTGTTGTAGCGCAACTAAGTTTTTGTGTGCACGAGATTGTACCTCATGGTCAATGATAACCTACAACTTGTGTAGTGACCTTGATGGAATCCATGTCAGGATCAACTGGATGTGGTATGAATCCTTCAACGGTGTCTGCCCCACAATTTCATCCATGTGAAACATGCTAGGTTTGATGTGAATTGTTGCGTTTGCGTGTGGCATGGAGTGGAATGGGTCTCGTTCTTATAACTCCACCCTTTCTTTGGTCTATATTATCGATGGCTATATGCCTCTACTACTGCTTTCTACCTGTAGTTCCCTGAGTTTCTTGAGGAACTGTCCCATTTCTGCCAGCTCTTTTTGCAGTTTATCCCTATGATGTGTTGCATGATCGAAGTCTTCTACTAGGAAATCCTCGACCATTCTAGTGATCATTTCCCCATCTTCCTCTATGATTGTATAGTCTGGAAATGCTTGTTGCACCTTTGATTTCTTGCACACACACCTCCTTCATGTGTGAATGGTCTCTTAGTTCCCCTTGATTCCTGTGTGTTGGGATTTGGGACAGTCTCCTATGCTCCCTTATCTTGTTTCGACTATCTGTTGGTCAAGTTTGTAGTCTCTTTCTTCCCCTTTTGGGTTCTTGTGTTGTTTGAAACTTCTTCTATCTGATTTGTCTTATCTTGGCATGTCCTTGGTTTATTGGACATTAGGATTTCCGGAGGCTACATTTCCACCTGTCCTACCTCTCACTCTATTGTTTTTTCTAGTATTTCATGGGTAATGGTTGGGATCGTCCATTCATCAGGACATTCACTAATGACGATGTCGATATTACCCTCTGTTATGCAGTATCACATCTATAACCACTATTTATCTAGACCCTGCCTTGGTTGTATCCACATGGTTTGTCATGTGGCCCAGAAGTTAGCGATGTCTGCATATCACGCGACAACCTCAGGTGCTATTCTCCATTCTCGACTGGTATCTTCCTGTATGTCCCATAGGTATGCTTCAAATATGATTATGTTCTCCCTCTTATGCCTGGCCTGTATCCTGGATCTCAGTAATAGGTATCTCACTCCCGTTGGCTGTGGTCTAGTACACAAAATTACATACCCTGGTTCTCGCCATCCCATGAAGGCTATTAGGGTGATCAACCACGAGTAATGGAACTCTGTACCTAGGTCCTGTGCATCCTTGCAGTCCTCTTGGAATAATTTCAATAAATATGGCACCCATCTCATTGAGATGTCTTTTGCGCACTGAGCTACAACTGTAATGACTCCAACCAATACTTCCTCTTTGCGACATTTTCTTATTGAACTTTTGCAGAGTTTGAATAACTTATGTGAGCTCTATTCTTTCCCTCTGTTCATTCTATCTTCTATTTCTCTCTCTGTGTGGTATCACTCTGTTCATTTCTGTCTATTATTTCTGTGAGCTTTGTTTCTCCCATGCTCGCATGTTGTATGGAATTTCCATGAATCTTGTTAATGATGCTTCCTCCATTATGCGTTTAATGCACCATAAATGTGGGTTCAATGCATCTGTGGTGGTTTTGTACTTGCCATTATTCTTGATTTTCTTTCTCCAGCTGCGACGTTTAATGTGGTGTCCTAGTGATCCTTGTTGTTGATGTAGACCCCCTATCCCTCCTTAGGGTTCCGTGACCTCTCGGTCAGGATCTTCTGGCTCGAGAGCCAAAATGGCTCTTCTGGTTCCAAACTGGAACCCTTCGTATGAACACATAGGTCCCTCACTAATGCTCGGTTGTCTTTTCCAAGAACCAAGCTTGAGGTCCCACAACACACGACCAAGAGACGTGACCTTGCGCTAAGCCAAAAAGGGCGCTTATCGGGGACCGAAACTCCACAAGTCAAGAGTCCAGTCCCTTTTTCCTTTGGATCCCCGGTCACCAAAAATATGAAATATAATGGATTGGGACTTCACAAGTCAAGCATCCCATCCCTTCGTCCTTTGAACCCTTGGTTGTCGAAATTCTGAAATGTCCTAGAACCTGTCCCTTTGGGTTTCCGTGTTTCGTGAAATCAAAATGCAAGGGATACATTTGTTCTTTGGGCTCCCAGGTTGTTGAAATGTCGAAATGTCCCAACACCTATTCTTTTGAATTTTTGTGTTTTGAAAAATCGGAATGAAAGGGATACCTCTGCTCTTTAGGATCCTCGGTTGTCGAAATGTCAAAATGTTTCAGTGCCTATTCTTTTGGGTTTTTGCATTTCATGAAACCTGGGTGCAAGGGATATCTCTTCTCCTTGGAAATCTCGATTTTTGAAGTGCCGAAATCCCAATGACCCGAGATCTATGGCTCATATCTCTCTTGGATTGACGACTACACTTATTTCAACATTTCACGTTTCGCAAAATCAGAGTACAAGGGAGATCCCTGCTCCTTGGGATCCCCAGTTGTTGAAATACCTAAATGTCTTGGCGTTCATTCTTTCGGGGTTTCCTGATTTGGGGAATCGTGATGCAAGGGTCCCGCTCCCCTATCTTTTAGATTCTTGGTTGCTGAAATGCTGAAAGCTCGAGGTGCTTGATCAATGGATCACAACGCCCTCCATATCTACAGTCAGATTTCTTCTCCATCACTGACCTCCTTGTAGCTCCACTTGATCTAACACCTTGTGGTATTTCATGAATCTCCTCGAGAGTTCTCTACCGTCTGTTAAGATTATCGATATCTCCTCTCCTAGATCTACACAGTATTCAAGTCTGTGCTCCTACCTCAAATCAGATGTCTGGGAGATTCTCCACCGCGATCCAACGCTCGACGACATTCTTTCTCTTGAGATTTTACTCGCTTCAGACTTAGATATTTTCTAATTCTTCGAGGACTGGGACTTCATTCCTTCTGAAGTGTTATCCCTCCTGAGCTTCGCCTTGTGTAGGCCTCGAATTCCCACACACTCCTTGCATCTAAGGGATTTCGATAACTCGGATCCAAGGGGTTTCTCACAGAGAGATTCCTCCTGATGTCCTGATGTTCTCTCCTCACTCAATGCACACCTTGTAGAGCTTCAATGAAGAGAAACAACTGAAACTGGTAAAACTCACACTTCCATCCACTTGTTCATGTGAACAGAAATGACAAGAAAATGCACACAGTTCACACACCATATATTTGAATCAATTTTCCATTCTGTTATATTCACAAGTGCCCAATGGCTACATAATACATTCAAAATTACAGTAACTCAAAATAATGAGATCTCCTGCTAGCTCGTAGTTCTCTCTTACAGCTAATTTCTCTCTGTATTCCAGCTCTCTCTATATTCCATCTCTCTCTAACTGGTTGTACAAACTTCCACATAACTCAAAAATGTTTCTATGGTTTCCCCTAGCTACTTGCCTAATCTAAAATTCATCCTACGCTATCTTAGTTTAGTCGCATTCCAGAGCTGAAGTGGAAACTCCTGCTCTGTTTACAATTTCAAAACTTTGCCTCAAAGGGTAAAATTCGGCACCGGTTCAAGCGTGCCTCCAAAGGTGAATTTTGTTGTTGAGTGGAGGTAAATCCATAAATCAGTTGTAATTGGCCATGTTGAAGTTCTGGAAGAACTTTCACATGTTGAGTGGTCCCACCACTACGCTCTTGCCAAAGATGCTCCTGCATCATACTCCCCTTGACAAAAATTCATGGACTCCTGTCCATGAGCTCCTCTACTGACTTCCCTACTTTTGGATAGAAGCTTAATTTTCCCAACTGGAATCTTTGATTCGATGGCCTTTCCACTTGAACAGATACTCAAAATAGGTTTTCTTTCTGGTCTTCTTGTCAATCCTCTGATCAACAATTTTCTCCATATGCGGCTTTTCTACGAAATGCATCTGTTTCTCCCACAGAACTTTTCCTTGAGCTTCTGACCCTTTTTTGTCATCTTTACTATAAGGATACAGGTCTGAAACATTGAATATGGGTGAAATTCCCACACCATATGGCAGCTCGATATCATAGGCATTTGCATCAAACTTCCTGAAGATCTTATAGGGCCCTATCTTTTTCATCTTCAATTTGGTATATGTTCCCCTAGGGAACCTTTCCTTTTTTAGATGTGCTAAAACCTTCTCTCTCACTTCAAATTGAATTTCCCTATGATGTTGAACAACTCTTTGTTTGTATTTCTGGTTAGAACTCTGTAATTGTTCTTTGATTTGACTATGGAGTTTCTGCATTTCATCAGCAAAATCCTCTACTCCAGTGCTTCTGATCTCACTCTGTTCCAAGTCCCTTAACTCAGACACTCCCCTGGGTTGCATTCCATAGAGTATTTGGAATGGGCTCCTTCTAGTGCTCCTTTTTGGTGAGTCATTGTATTCAAATTATCCTTGTGGTAGAATCGGATCCCACTGGTTATGGTGTTCAGTAACCAGACTTCTCAATAAGTTCCCCAAACTTCTATTTACCACCTCAATATGCCCATCCATATGAGTGTGATAAGCTGAGCTGAAGGACAAATTTTTACCCATCTTCTTCCACAACGTCCTCCAAAAGTGACCAACAAATTTTGTGTCTCTTTCTGAGACAATTCTCCTGGGTAGACTGTGAAGTCTCACAACTTCTCTGAAAAATAGATTTGCAACATGTGTTGCATCACTGGTCTTCTGGAATGGGATGAAATGTGTCATATTTGAAAACCTATCCACCACCACAAATATGGAATCAAATCCCCTTTGTGTTCTTATAAATCCCAACACAAAATCCATGCTTATTGCATCCCAAGGCCTCTATGGTATTGGCAATGGTTTATACAATCTAGTGTTCTGTCTTTTCCCCTTTACATGTTGGCAGATTCTACATCTGTTCACAAATTTTATCACCTCTATTCTCATACCTGGCCAATAGTATGAACTTCCCAACTGTGCAAACGTTTTACCATGGATGAAATGTCCAACCAATCCTCCACTATGCTTCTCCTTCAGGAGATTGTCCCTCATTGAGCATCTTGGTATGCACAATTGATTTCCTCTAAGCAACAATCCTTCCTACACATATAATCTATCCACTAACTTCTATCTCTCAGTACAGGGCTTGTACATGCTTCGTAGGCCTCCTTGAAATCTGTATCATCACAAAACATATCCTTAAGGTGTTCAAACCCCAAGGTCTTCACCTTGAATTCTTGCATGATCAAACATCTCCTACTTAACGCATCAACAACTTTGTTATCATTCCCAACAATATGTTTTATGACAAAAGTAAAATTTTGCATAAATTCAACCCATTTTGCATGCCTCTGGTTTAGTTTTTCTTGTCGGGTTATGAATTGTAAAGCTTGGTTATCCTTGTACAAGACAAACTCTTGCAGGACAAGATAATGCCTCCATTTATTCCAAGCTTGAATTATGGCATAAAACTCCTTGTAATATGTGGAGTATTTACTCTTAGTCTCATTCAGCTTCTTGCTGAAATAGGCAACATGTCGATTGCCCTGACTTAGAACAACTCCTATTGCAACTCCACTTATGTCAAATTTTACGTGAAATGTCTTCTTGAAATTCGACAAGACCAGAATTGGTCATTCTTTTATCTTCTCCTTCAATATATTGAAGCTCCTTTCAGCCTCCTCTGTCCATTTAAAAGACTTGTGTCGCTTATTCACTGTATCCATCATGGGTCCACAAATCCCACTGAAGTCTCTAATGAAATTTCTATAAAAACTTGCTAAACCACGAAAGATCCTTACCTCGTACATGCTCCTTGGTCACGACCATTCTCTGATCGCTTTCACATTCTCTGGATCCATCTTCAGTTCATTCGAAGAGATCAAGAAACCCAAATAAATGATTTATTTCTTCATAAAAGAGGACTTCTTCAAATTGATCAGCAACTTCTCCTATCGTAGCCTCCTTATTACTAGAGTTAGGTGCCTCAAATGCTCCTCCTTAGTCCTGCTAAAGATCAGTATATCGTCTAGATATACAACCAAAAATTTTCCAATGAAATCCTTTAGAATTTCATTCATCAACCTCATAAAAGTGCTCGGGGCATTCGTCAAGCCAAATGGCATAACCAACCACGCATACAAACCTTCATTCGTCTTAAAGGTTTTTTTCCACTCATCACCTTCTCTCATCCTGATCTGGTGATATCCACTTTTCAGATCTATCTTAGAAAATAAATTTGCTCCACTTAAGCAATTCATTAAATCATCCATTCTCGGTAAAGGAAATCTATACCTGATGGTGATCTTGTTGATGACTCTCAAGTCTATGCACATTCTCCATCCTCCATATTTCTTTGGGATTAATACAGTTGGTACTATGCATGGGCTCAAAATTTCTCTGACCAACCCTTATCCAACAATTCTTGGACTTGGTTCTTCACCTCCTCATTTTCTCGAGGTGTTAATCTGTACGTTTCCTTGTTCGGCAGGCTTGCTCCTGGTATCAAGTCAATATGACGACTGATACTCTTGATGGGTGGCATTGAGTTTGGTACCTCATCCACCACTATATCAACACAATTATCTAGCAACTCCCGAACGTCTTCAGGAAAATCATCCTTTGATGTACTCGTAAGGATGACTTTGGGATTCCTCACCACAACAAACTGCATCTCCTATTCTTCCCTGACTTCTTTCAGGATTTCCTTCCCACTCATGAGAAGTATGCTTGTGTTGGCTTCCTCTTTCACTCTCTTCTACTCCATTGGTAGCAACATATGCATCCTACGATTCTTCTCCAATGTATATGTATTTTTCCTTCCATCGTGAATGACATTTCTATCAAACTTCCATGGTATTCCCAAAAATATCTGGCATATGTCCATGGGAATTACATCACATAGGATTTCATCTTTATATCCTCCTATTTTAATTTCAACCAGGCATTGTTTAGCGATCGTTGCCTGGTGTCCTTTTTGCAGCCATGAGACTTTGTATGGCCTTCGATGTCCAGTTGTCTTCAGCTCCAAATTATCCACCATATCTATGGATACTAGGTTGTCAGTACTCCCACTGTCAATGATCACCTTGCATACTTTATCCTTAGTCTTTCAAGTTGTCCTAAAGATATTGTTTCTCTAGACTGGTTTTTCAATTTCTGCCTCTGGTTTTAAGAGAAATTTTATTAACATCATGGATTCTCCATCTTCTACTTCTTCTACCTCAACATCTCTTGGTTGTGCTTCTAAAATGTGAGCTTCCCCTCCTTCCTTCTTCTTCTCGGGACATTCCCAAGATATGTGCCCTATATTTCCACAATCATAACATCTACTCCTTCTCTGCCTCTTCCTCTAGAAGAGTTTCTTCCACCACTCTGTCTCCCTCGTGAACTTCCTCCTCGTTCTGAGTGATTGTGTAGTTTCTCAGCCTTGTCCTTAGACTGATGTGCTCTATCACGGTTAAATCCCTTTATTTTTCTTGGGACCGAGCTTTTACTTCTTCCTCCCTGGTTCTATTTTCTAGCCATCTTCTCCTCTGCCTTCAACACAAACTGGTAAGCATCTTCCATAGTCTTTCCTGACACCATGTTGATCTCGTCCTAGATCTCATATCTCAATCCATTTATATATCTGGTGACTTTATCTTCGTCTCTCTCCCTTTGTCCAGGTCTGATGTTTAGTTGGTAGAACTCCTCAGTGTACTCCTTGAATGTCATCCCTTTCTGTCTCACGATCTATAGCTTCCTAAACAGATTGATCTGATAGTATTTAGGTATCAACTTAGCCTTCATTTTGGCTACCATCCTATCCCAACTATTTATCCTCTGTTTTCCTTTACTTATCCTCTTAGCCTGCAGTTGGTCCCACCACAATATTGCGTGACCTTTTAGTCTACTGACTTCCTGCTTCACCTTCTTCTCCTCATCGACATATTCATAGTTGAAGTGTTTTTCCATGGACCTTATCCAGTCCAATAGTTCTTCAGCATCTAGATTTCCCTCATACATGGGGACTTCTATCTTAGATATGCCTCCCAATCAGGAAACTGCTCACAACAAATGTTCTTCTGCAACATCCTCTCCTGTAGCTTCTTCAACCTCAACCTCTTCACTTTTCGCATCATTGACATCCCCAACGTCAGGTTCTCTTCTCTGTGTTGCTTCCATTGTTTCCAATCAGGCGCGAAGCTCTTGCATATCCCTCTCTATAGCATAGTTGTCTAAAGGCGGTTCTCATCTTTTTGGCGGCATTATGTTGACTGTTGTTCACACACAGAGTACAGATCAAATTTCTATGTCTCCTTCTTTTCCTCCTTCGCCTGAAGTCTACAGATGAAAAATTGAGGCTCTAATACCACCTGATGCAGACCTCCTATCCCTCCTCAAGGCTGCGTGACCTCCCGGTCAGGATCTTCTGGCTTGGGAGCTGAAATGGCTCTTCTGGTTCAAAACTGGATTTCTTTCAATGAACACACAGGTCCCTCACTAATTCTCGGTTGGATTTTCCAAGTGCCAAGCTTGAGCTCCCACAACACACGACCAAGAGTTGTGACCTTGTGCTACGCAAAAAAGGGTGCTTGTCAGAGACCGCAACTCCACAAGTCAAGCGTCTTGTCCCTTTGTCCTTCGATTCCCCTATCACCAAAAAGCTGGAATATCATGGACCAGGACTTCCCAAGTTAAGCGTCCCATCTCTTCGTGCTTCGAACCCCCGGTTGCCGAAATGACGAAATGTCCCAGCACTTGTCCCTTTGGGTTTTCACGTTTTGCGAAATCAGAATGCAAGGGATACCTCTTCTCTTTGGGATCCCCGGTTGCCAAAATGCCCAAATGTCCTGGTGCCTATTCTTTCATGTTTTCTCATTTCGTGAAATCAGAATGAAAGGGATACCTCTGCTCTTTGGGATCCCCGGTTGCCAAAATGTCGAAATGTTCTGGCACGTATTCTTTTAGGTTTTTGCATTTTGCGAAACCTGGGTGCAAGGGATATCTCTGATCCTTGGAAATCCAAGTTGCCGAAGTGCCAAAATACCGATGAACCGAGATATACAGATCAAATCTCTCTCGGATCGATGACTACATTTATTTTGGTGTTTCGCGTTTCGTGAAATCAGAGTACAAGGGAGATCCCTACTCCTTGGGATCCCCGGTTGCTGAAATACCGAAATGTCTTGGTGTTCATTCTTTCGAGGTTTCACGATTCAGGGAATCGTGATGCAAGGCTCCCGCTCCCTTGTCTTTTGGATTCTCGGTTGTTGAAATACCGAAATGTCGAAATGTCGAAATCTCGAGGTGGTTGATCAATGACTCACAATGCCCTCTAGATATACGGTCATATCTCTTCCCCACCATTGACCTCCTTGCAACTCCACTTGATCCAAAATCTTGCGATATTTTGCGACTCTCCTAGAGAGTTCTCCACCATCCATTCAGATCCTCAAGATCTCCTCTCATGGATCTATGCAGTGTTAAAGTCTGTGCCCCTACTTCAAATCAAACGATCTATGGGATTCTCCACCGTGATCCAACGCTTGATAATGTTCGTCCTCCTAACATTTTACTCGCTTCGGACTTATATATTTTTGAAGTCTTCTAAGACTCAGTATTTGTTCCTTCGAGGGAATGAGTTCTCGGATCTCGATAACACTTTCTGAAGCATTATTCGTCCTGCGCTTTGCCTTGTGTAGGCCTTGAATTCCCATGCACTCCTTGTGTCTAAGGGATTTTGATAACTTTGATACAAGGGGTTTCTCACATAGAGATTCCTCCTGATATCTTGATGTTCTCTCCTCTCTCGATGGACACCTTGCAGAGCTTCAATGAAGAGAAACAATTGAAACTAGTAAAACTCACAATTCCATCCACTTGTTCATGTAAACATATATGACAGGAAAATGCACAAAGTCTGCACACCATACATTTGGATCAATTTTGCATTCTATTGTATTCACAAGTTCCCAATGGCTACATAATACATTCAAAATTACAGTAACTCAAAATACCAATATCTCCTACTAGCTCGTAGTTCTCTCTTACAACTAATTTCTCTGTGTATTCCAACTCTCTATGTATTACAACTCTCTCTAACTGGTTGTACAAACTTCTACATAACTCAAAAATGTTTCTAGGGTTTCCCCTAGCTACTTGCCTACTCTAAAATTCATCCTACGCTGTCTTAGTTTAGTCGCATTCTAGAGCTGAAGTGGAAACTCCCGCTCTGTTTACAATTTCAAAATGTTTCCTCAAAGGGTAAAATTCGGCACCGGTTCAGGCGTGCCTCCAAGGGTGAATTTCGACGCTAAGTGGAGGAGGATACTGAAATCGCTTGTAACTGCCCACGTTGAAGTTCTGGAAGAACTCTCACATGTTGAGTGGTCCCACCTCTGTGTGCTTGCCAACGATGTTCCTGCATTAGTTGTCCTTTAATTCTTCCTAGTGTTGTCATGTCATACCACTTTTGCTGACTTTCCTTTTCCTACTTGTTTTCCCTTTGTATGTAACCATTGTTCATGCCTTTGACTAATCTGTTTTTTGAACATCATGTGGTATTTCTATCTTTGGAGTGTTGTGCACTTTTTTATTCTTGTTTCCTTTTTGTTCTATTTTTGAATATATATATATATATATATATATATTTTTCTGCTCAGTGGGTGGTCGACTGTCCTCGTACAACTTCAATCATCTCCCATTGATCATTCCTATGAGGTCTATGCCTACTAAATCTATTAAATGTACAACTCCTCTGTTTGTGATAGATTTCAGTTTGTGTGGACCTAACCAATGAATTCTAAGCTTCCCCGAGTGTTGAAACGATTTGTTGCTGTAGAGAAATACTAGATCTGCTTCTTTGAATGTTTTCTTCTTGATGTGTCGATCGTGCCAATATTTGTCTCTTTCTTTCTACACTTGTTGATGGAAATCTACCAAGACTCAGTCTTCCTCCATTGACAATAACCGATTTAGTCTTTCCTGTACTGTGCCTTGTTATGTCATTTGTATTATAGCTACTACGCGTAAGTTGGGTATTAAAATTCTAATGGCACTATTGCTTCTTGGCCTTAGAATAGTTTGAATGGTGTGTGCCCTGTTAGCTTCTTGTATGTAGTCTTGTATGCCCATAATATTTCTGGTACTTTGAGGTTTGAGTTGTCTCTTTTGATGTTACAAATCTTTTTCAGTGTGTTCTCTAGGATCTTTTTGAAGGCTTCGATTGTGCCATTTTCCTGTGGATGATATGGTGTGCTCTTCTGATGATGAACTTCAAACTCTTTAGTCATTGCGTGGATAGTGTTGTTTATGAATTATGTTCCTTGGTCACTCATCAAAACTCTTGGCCATCCAAATCTAGTGATTACTTGTTCAAACAATAAGTGTGTTGTTGTCTCGGTGCTACAATATTTTACTAGTATAGCTTCCGCCCATCTTGCTAGATATTCTGTCACGGTGATAATGTACCTTTCTCCTGTTCTTTTGGATGGTGGGATAATTGGTCCCACAAAGTCTATTGCCCATTTGTCAAATGCCTATAATATTACTTGTGTTCAGAGTGACATCTCGTCCCTTCTATTGGGTTTGCCTACCCTTTGACAGACATTGCATCTCTGACAGTATTCTTTTGAGTCTCGGTGAATCACTGTCCACCGTAGTCCTATGTGCAATACCTTCTGCGCAATAACTTTACTTGCATAGTGCTCTCCTGTTACTCCCTCACGGGCTTCTGCTAAAATTCTTGGTCTTTCATGCTCTAACAGGTATCTTCGCAAAATGCTATCTTCACCCATTTTGTATAGATGTCATCAAATCAGTTGATAGTCGGCCATGTGGAATACCATATTCTTCTTCTACGCAGTGGTATATTCTTGTGGAAAAGTACCTGTTCTCAAGTATTGGATGATCTCTGCGAAGTAATCATCAACAACATGTATTGAGAATAATTGTGCATCCGCAAAGTTGTCCTCTAAGTTCATAGGTTCTTCTCCATTTGTGACCTTTGATAGTTGGTCAGGTCCTACGTTCAGTTTTCCTGGTTTGATTATTACTTCAAAGTCAAATTCTTGAAATAATAATAACCATCGACAAATTCTCTCCCCCAACACTAGCTTGTTGACTAGGTATTTCAGGGCTGAGTGATTTGTAAACATATTAAAGTGTTTTCCCAATAAGTAACGTCTAAAATTTTGCAGTGCATAGACCATGGCTAGGCCTTCTCTTTCCATCATGTTATAATTATGTTCTGAGTCCTATAACTTTCTACTTGCAAACACTATCGGGTTGTCCAATTCTCCCAATCTTGGTTGCACTAGGATAGCTCCAAGTGTTATCGCTGATGTGTATACATGCACATGGAATGTATTTTCCTAGTATGGAAATATTAGCATCGACGCAGTGACCATCTTTTCCTTCAAGGTATCCAGACCATGTTGACACTTTTCGTTCCACTAAAACTTTATATCCTTCCATAAAAAAAATTCCATGGGTACTGTAATTTGTGCATATCCTTTGATGAATTTTCTGTAGTATCTAGTGTATCCTAATGTTTTTCTTAGATGGCGGACTATTTTTGGTGTTGGCAAGTTAACAATGACTGCAATATTTGTTGGGTCTACTAACAAGCCTTGTTTTCATACTATATGGCCCAATAGTATCCCAAACGGTTTTCAAAATATGCATTTCTTGATATTCAGTGATATCTGGCACTATCTACATCTCTCTAACATCAGTCATAAAACTTCCACATGGTTTTTCAATAGAATATAAACTGTCCAATCATGTAGGTATACTTTGAGAAACTGATGGATGAACTCCTTAAATACTGTGATGACCACTCTAGAGAATATTGTGGGTGCATTCTTCATTTCAAACGGCATGACTATGTACTGATAAGATCCCATTTCCATCGCAAACATGGTCTTGTGTCTGTCCTCCTGTGCTATCTTAATCTGATGGTATCCTGTGAATCCATCAGTGAATGAGTAAGCCTCATGTCCCCCCACATTCTCTAACATGTCATCCATGAATGGTGTATGGAATGGGTCATGTAGGCATTCATCATTCAACTTCCTCAAGTCAACGCATATATTGATCCCTCTTCTTTGTTTCTTGTCCTGTACTACCATCGGGCTTATCCATTTTGATTCCTCGACTGGTTCAACGATGCCGACTTCGAGCATCTTTTTGATCTCATATTTAAATGTCTGTTTATATATGGTGTTCATTCTGTAGGGCCATTGTCTAATAGGTCTCGCTTCAGGTCTCAGTGGTATCTTCATCTCTCCCAATTCTCTGGCTATACCCTTCATATTTGTAAATTTTGTGGGAAAAGGTCTCTATATTCATGCAAGAATTTTGTGATTCTTTCTACTATCTGCTCATCCCAGTAGTCTCCAATGCTAGCCATTTTGGGCTGCTCAGTTGTCTGGATGTTAAATTTTTTTATCGTGATTGGCACATAAATGACTTCTGATTCTATGGGTGGTCCTTCCACATCTCTTTTTCCTTCTTCTTCTTTGATCTGAATATCATGTGGATCATCTTCATCTAATGTTTCTTGTTGTACATGGTAACATGAAAGTACTTCCTTGACTATCTGTTTATTTTGTTATTGTTCTGTTGGGCCCCAACAACTCCCCCTACATTTTTACAAAATTTAAAGGCCCCCCATTAGAATCTTGATAATTATAATGAGATACAAAATCAACCTTTTCAAATAGTTCCATACCTTGTCTTGCTTTGAGACAAACTTAAGACATTCACTATACTATGAGACATTCATTACAAGAGTATATGTCAAAAGTTAGAAACAAGCATAAAAATCTCAATTTAAACAAAACGTTAATTTTTATCAAATGTTTATTTTCGTTTAAATTATGATTATGTGTTCTTTCTTTTGCTCATTAGAAAGTTTGACTATTTTGAATAATGAGTTTAATACTTCATCAAATAATATCTTGGTTGGTTTCTCATTTTCATGAAATCATTTGGTGATATTAATTAATTAAATTCTTTTTTCATTTTGCATCTCATTTCAAAATAATAATAATAATAAAAGAATTATCTATCATTTGTTTGATTTTGTAAAAAAATAAAATTAATATTTTTCTCTATTAACTTGAAGCTTCTAGATCATATTTGAAAACAAATTATAAACAATATTTGTTTATAAGTTATAGTTAGTTTAAATTCTTTTTTTATTTTTCTAGATTTTGTTTTATTCACAATTTTTAGGTTATTAATTTTTAGGTTATTAATTAAGGTTTATTTTTGTTTCACGGGTTTCTATTATCAAATATTTGATACAGATATGATCATGGCTTGATTTTATTATCCAAATATGTTCAAGATGATTGATCCAAAAAAAAAATTGGATTTCTACAAATAATTTTATAAGCAACAACAGATAAAATTTGGAAAGGCGTCAAGATCAGACCGACGATTTTGCAGAACTGATTGCAGCCAAACCGTGATGAATTTCAGGCAACGGTTGAAAAAATAGAACCGAAATGGGCCCATTTACCTTCTTCGTAGAGATTTTCCCAAACAAATGCATTATTTGAGAGATATTGATGTCTTTTTACGAGGCAAATTTCAGGTGGCAAAAATTAATAGTGATGCCTAGATTGTTCATTCATTGTATAAATATATGAGAAAGTTCAGAGCCATAGGACAGAGAAGAATTGGAGAAGAGTATTTTAATCCTTTATCTTTTGTATATTATTGCTTTTGTAATCTTTTTATTTCTTTTCAAATGGAGTAATCGATGGATGAAATCTTTGGGAGAATGGATGAGTATTTTCAAAGAAGAATATGAAATTCCAGGTTGCTTAATGGCTTTTGCCCTGTGAGTAAAATTGTTTTATTTTCATATAATATCTTCATGTTATTTTAATAATTTATTATGCATTGATTTAAATTAGATTTAGTCTTTTTCATCAATACATAATTAATTATTATCATTTATGTATTAATTTTTCCAATCTTTAAAGCCTATTATCCAAAAAAATTCTTCCAGGACTACAAAATGGACAAGTGATTCAAAAAACTTAATAGAACGACATATATGAATTTTGTCTTTAGCCTTTTGTTTATAATGTTGTTATTAATGTTTTTTTTTAATCCCGTTACATGTGCAGGTCTGATATCTTTAGATTAAATGATATGTGATGTGTAGGAGGTTTATATTATAAATATCATCTATCATTTGCTTCATCAAAATACAAATGTTGTGATTATATATTCGATTTAAATAATGAGATTTATCTTTGAGTTTTAAATTGAATGATAAAATGCATAGATTGCTTCCATATTTATCTTGTTGTAATCATGTATAATTATGAGATCACATGTTTATGTTTGTGTTTCCTATTCTGTCATTAAAACCTGTGTTGCCAATACATGTTCTAAATTTATTTAGAATAGTCATAAGGATCATTGCAGATTTCTCTCTTGGACATGGCAGTTGGATGTTCACCACTCATGTTGATGCTTGGATACACCTCACTAATTCACCGACATGATAACTTCTTTTTATTTTGTTGTCATTTATATATCATTGAAACTAGAATGTATGGTTCCGCTTTGACTATCCACATGTTCATGTTTCATTAACTTTTTTTTGCAAGATTCTTTAAATTTATAAAATAAAAACAATAAATATTTTTATGTGCTTTCTTTATCTGCTTCCTAGAAGAAATCATTTTTCATATCAATTTTCATAAGTTTCGATTAAAACTTGCATCTTGTAAATCATGTAAATAAACAAGACTTCTATATCTTCTGCTTAAATACAACTACTATAGTTACATTTGAACATATGTACATATATATAGTGTGTTTAGTAATTAGTTAGTTATTTCTCTCTTTTATTCGTTTCTTTTAGGATTCTTAGATTGGCTAAAAAATCCATTAAACCTGTCAGAACAAGTTATACCAAAAATCTTTAGTTATTTAGACAACCTCGAACCAGACTCGCTCTTCCAGTTGACGGACAATCAATTTCGTCCGTCAACAAATGGCGCTAGAAGGAGGGTCGAGGTCGATTTAATGATTAAATGTTTCACCCCTTAGCTTTTCATAATTCCAGATTTATAAATCCTTCTTATGTATCATCCTATAATGCACTACAAGGCAGGCTAACTATTTGGAGTCAATTTCTTCAAATTCTTAATGGATTCTACCCAAATCACTGTGTCGGAACATACTTTTAATGTCTTACTACTATCTATTTCCAACAAGATAGTTGATCTCTTTTTAGAACTCACCTTTGATGGTGAATGGAACACATCTACAGTAGACCATATTTCTAACTTTTTTTATAAGTTTTTAAGACATAAGATCACACATTCTAATGTTACATGCAGATTGTTCGCTCTCACTTTCCGAGGTCGGGTTAAGGTTTGGTTTGAATATTTTTGGGCTAATTCTATTCATTTTTTTTCTGAGTTTGTATTTGAGTTTTTATCAGATTTTACCAACTATGATTATGATGAATTAAGTGAAGAATTAAGTTTCTTAAGGAAATAAAATGGTGAATCATTCAATGATTTTGGAATTAGGTTCATTCATGTTGGTATTAGATTCCCTTTGAAATAAATCTCACTTATTAATGAATGGTTTGAATATCTCATTTCTCTCTGAGAAAAGAAAGATCAATTCATTTTTAACCAATATGAATTGAGCACTAACACTCAATCTCAAGATGGCTAAAATTTTCATGTTGATCTTGAAGATTTTGAAGCACCACAATTTTTGTCGACTTCTTTCATTTTAGCAAATCATGAGCCACATAATCCAATTGTCACATCTAATCATTCTTTGCAAATAATGTCTCCTCATGTCTAAGAAGGAACCTTTACTTTAAAATATGAGAGTTGTCCCACTCTCATAGATTTTATAATAGTTTATAAAGTAAAAGAGGCCAAATGTGAAGTTGATAATCATGTGGACAATAAATCTTCCCCTAATTTAGTTGAACAAATCCATGATCAATCAGTGGGAGACAAAATCATTAGGCAGACTATTAATCAACCTTCTATATCTAGTGATTTTCTCTCAAATTTTCCCTTACATAATGAACCAAATTGTCTCTTAGAAATTGTCTCGTATTCTTTAAAAGAGAATACAACAGAGGTTGATCAGTTTATACAAGGAGAGGGAACAAAACCATATTTTGAAACGTATATGCCTATCATTTCAAGAGATGCATTTTGATTCCTCAATTCTTCTACATATTATTCCTTGTACCCCAATATTTTTTATCCGAATGTTGTGCAATTGCATGTTCCATATTGCCTTGGAGAGAATTCAATATTATATAATCAGGTACAAAGAGATTACCGAATAGAAGATAAAGAGGAAAATAATTCTACCCATGAACATATAAATTCTTATTCTCATCAATTATCCATGGGTAAATCAAGAAATGATTTGAAAGAGTCTCAAATTGCATCTTCCATTGATTCATCTCAATTTGTGATTAAATAAGAATCTAGATTTTTCCATGATAAATTATTTGAGGTTGAAGAGTATAATCGACCAAATATTATTACCAATGATGATTATTCAAAAATGTTGGTCATTCCATTTAGTCCACCTCAAATAGTTAATCTTGAAGTATTTAATCTCAATAGAAATTTTAAAGAGAATGAGGCATCTATTTTCCGATCGAGAATCACGATAAGTTCTCGCCATCTTGATCCGACCTTTTTACAAGATTCTTTCCTTGATAATCTAATACTTTACTCTCATCAGGAATATTTTTCGTATGTGAATTCTTTCGAACAATCCCATGTTAGTAATTTCATGTATTATGATAGGGTTGCAGATTAGTTGGAGTATTCATATCTCGAAAATTTTTGAGGGAATGATAAGATTATCTTCACTTTATTAAGATATCAAGGAGGTAACTTTAACACACTCATTTTACATCCTTCAGATGGAGAAAATATGTAACGAAAGGAAAATTGTCGGGAGAATTTGGCACTTCTGTCTAGGCCGATGGTTATGTCAGGTCCCCATAACTCTCACAAGCTTCACAATCTCATTTTTTCATATTTTTGTGACCCATATAATGACAAAATTGTAGAATGGCTGGAGGATTCATACAAAAAGAATGTTCAAGGGAATGGTAAGGTCATGCTTTCTTTGTTTTTAAATGATGATGATAAAGGTATGTATGATATATTTTTGTTATTTTTTGCTATACTACCATTCTTGTCAGTAATATTTGATCTTGTTTCCATTGCAGGATTGGAGTTACTCCGATGGCTACATTGGAAGCATGACTTCACTTAGTATTTTTTTATTTGTTTCGTAGTTAGATTAGGTTTAGGAGTAGGCTTTATTATAGTTTTATTTCTCAGTTTTTCTCTTTGTAATAATGTAGTTATGAACACAAGAGGACACACCAAGAGAACCATAATATGAATATTGTCAGGAAGGTCCACTTTAAATCTTTTTCTCTCTTCTTTTCGTTGAATATTTCTTTTAAAAAACACAGTATCATCATGAAAATTTTAAATGGAAAGTAAAGAGATAAGTAAATTTAAACTATCACTTCAACCCTGACCCAAGGTACAACGAGAAGGACTGCACTCATCTTAATGGGGATTTTCCTATTTTTAGACTCTTTCATTTTTAATAATGATGCTTGGTCAAAGTAATATCTTATGCATCACTATCTTAAGAAAATAACTTGCTCGCACATGATATTTTATATGATTTATTTATTCCTTTATTTTACAGTGAGATGATAGTGGATACAAAAATTCAAGTTTATATTTGGCCAAAACCATTTCCTAAAAAGTTTTCTTTTGCTGTTTTGATTTTGTGTACTTCTAATTTTGAATCCCATTAATAAAATTTGATTTGGTTTGTTGTGTGTTTTTGTTTTCTTTGATTATTTTGAATGAGTTTTCTTCTTATATTCCTTTTTGAATCAATATATTTCTGATCAATTAACTATTGTCGAATGAAGCATTTATTTTAAGACTTGTGTTTTTCAAGCAAAATGAAATAGTTTAAAGAGGTCCTGGTATTAAGATATAACTTAGACAATTGATTTTTAAGTCAATTGTCACTCTCATTTTGTCCTCAAATTATCTTTGCTAGAGTATTACACTAGAGATGGTTTATATATTTGAGAATTATGATGATCTTTAAACTTTTTACGCCATCCATATTCTTAAGGAATCACTTTTAAGTGCTTCCCCATTCTCTAGATGATTTCTTAAAGGAAATCTAAAATCTCTAAACCATGATAAAACTTTCAGTTTTGAAAGAAAATAAATAACATGGTCAACTATTCACCTGTATTGCAATTAACCTCTAGTATCACCCCGCTCTCTTTGTCATCAAGAAATCTATAATTTTATTATTATTTAAAAGTGGCATAAGAGGGTTGAAATCACTTATGTGTGGGAAGTGTGTGTAAACCCGTCGGGATACTGAACAGGCTCGCTGGCAGCAGGTAAATGCACACATGATACCAAGACAACTTCGTCGGGGTACTGAACAGGCTTGCTGGCAATGAAGCAATGTCGAGTCGAGAGGTAGCAGGTATATGTTTTTAAATTAGCTTTTATGCAAGTATACATCATGTGGATACAACTATTGGATGGGATTAAAGTATTTGAGTGGGTTAAATGACATCCTTGTCGAGGCTATGAACATCTACTAGCAGCAGTGGATCTGTCAACGGTATTGAAGTTCTTTTATAAACATCATGAATCTTTGATTAAGACATTATTTCAGGTTATAATCCTCTGCAAAGAAAATTCTAATTTCTGGTTATAACATTGAGCTTATCCTAATACTATATGGTCTCAGAGTGAATTTATTCCAGGGAGCTTAAATCATTTTTCAAGTCTTATTATTTTCTTCCTAAGACGAAATATTACGAGATCAGAGATAACTGCTTCACCCAGTAAGTCACCATTTTTTTGGCCCCAACAACTCCCCCTAAAGTTTTACAAAATTTAAACGACCCCCATTAGAATCTTGATAATTATAATGAGCTACAGAATCAACCTTTTCAAATAGTTTCATACCTTCTCTTGCTTTGAGACAAACTTAAGTCATTCACTATACTATGAGACATTCATTACAAGAGTATATGTCAAAAGTTAGAAATGAGCATAAAAATCTCAATTTAAACAAAACATTAATTTTTATCAAATGTTTACTTTCGTTTAAATTATGGTTGTGTGTTCTTTCTTTTGCTAATTATCAAGTTTGACTATTTTGAATGATGGGTTCAATACTTCATCAAATAATATCTTGGTTGGTTTCTCCTTCTCATGAAATCATTTGGTGATATTAATTAATTAAATTCTTTTTTTAATTTTTCATCTCATTTCAAAATAATAATAATAAAAGAATTATCTATCATTTGTTTGATTTTGTAAAAAAATAAAATCAATAATTTTCTCCATTAACTTAAAGCTTCTAGATCATATTCGAAAAAAAATTATAAACTATGTTTGTTTATAAGTTATAGTTAGTTTAAATTCATTTTTTATTTTTCTAGATTTTGTTTTATTCACAATTTTTAGGTTATTAATTCAAGTTTCTTTCTGTTTCACAGGTTTCTATTATCAAATATTTGATACGGATCTGATCATGGTTTGATTTTATTATTCAAATACATTCAAGATGACTGATCCAAAAAAAAAAATGGATTGCTACAAATAATTTTATGAGAACAACAAATAAAATTTGGAAACATGTCAAGATTAGACAGCTGATTTTTCATAACTGATTGCAGCCAAACCGTGATGAATTTGAAGCAACAGTTGAAAAACCAGAACCCAAATCGGCCCATTTACCATTTTCGTAGAGATTTTCCCAAACAAATGCATGATTTGAGAGATATTGATGTCTTTCTATGAGGCAAATTTCAGGTGGCGAAAATTAATAATGACGCCCAAATTGTTCATTCATTGTATAAATATATGAGAAAGTTTAGAGCCATAGGAGAGAGAAGAATTGGAGAGGAGGATTTTAATCCTTTGTCTTTTGTATATTATTTCTTTTGTATATTATTTCTTTTGTAAACTTTTTATTTCTTTTCAAATGGAGTAATGGATGGTTGGAATCTTTAGGAGAATGGACGAGTGTTTTCAAGGAAGAATATGGAATTCCAGGTTGCTTAATGACTTTTTTCCTGTGAGTAAAATGGTTTTATTTTCATATAATATCTTCATATTCTTTTAATAATTGATTACGCATTGATTAAAATTATCTTTAGTCTTTTTTATCAATACATAATTAATTATTATCATTTATGTATTAATTTTTCCAATCTTTAAAGTCTATTATCCAAAAAAAATCTTCGAGGACTACAAAATGGACAAGTGATTCAGAAAACTTAATAGAATGACATATATGCATTTTGGATTTAGCCTTTTGTTTATAATGTTTTTATTAATGTTTTTTTTAATCCTGTTACATGTGCAGGTCTTCTATGTTTAGATTAAATGATCTGTGATGTGTAGGAGGTTTATATTATAAATATCATCTATCATTTTCTTCATCAAAATACAAATGTTGTGATTATATATTCGATTTAAATAATGAGACTTATCTTTGAGTTTTAAATTGAATGATAAAATGCATAGATTGCTTCCAGATTTATCTTGTTGTAATAATGTATAATTATGATATCACAGGTTTATGTTTGTGTTTCCTTTTCTGTCATTAAAACTTGAGTTGCCAATAGATGTTCTAAATTTATTTAGAACAATCATAAGGTTCATTACAGATTTCTCTCTTGGACATGGTAGTTGGATGTTCACTACTCATGCAAATGCTTGGATACACCTCACTAATTCACCGGCATGATAACTTCTTTGTATTTTTCTGTCATTTATATATCATTGAAACTAGAATGTATGGTTCAACTTTGACTATCCACATGTTCATGTTTCATTAACTTTTTTTTGCAAGAGTCTTTAAATTTATAAAAGAAAAAAAATAAATATGTTTATGTTCTTTCTTTATCTGTTTCCTAGAAGCAATCATTTTTCACATCGATTTTTGTAAGTTTCGATTAAAACTTGCATCTTGTAAATCATGTAAATAAACGAGACTTGTATATCTTCTTCTTAAATACAACTACTATAGTTACATTTGAACATATGTACATATACATAGTGTGTTTAGTAATTAGTTAGTTATTTATCTCTTTTATTCATTTCTTTTAGGATTCTTAGATTGGCTAACAGAGCCACTAAACCCGTCAGAATCAGTTACACCAAATGGCTTGGGTTATTTAGACAACCCCGGACCAGACTCGCTCTTCTAGTTGATGGAAAGTCAATTTCTCCCATCAACATGTTCTTATGTGATAAGTTATATTTCTGATTCTTTAATGAATATGACTCCTCTGATTTGTTTCAGCGTTGCGTCTATGTTGGGGTTCTCATGCTGGAATGAGAAAGTGACTATAAAGTTTTGTTGCAATGTCATCCATGTTGTAGTTCCTTTGTGCAAATCCTAGTCTAAATACTAGTTCGTTGGTATGTCCTCTAATGTATGTATGAAGTGATGAGGCCAATCCTCCGATGGTGTCATTTTCCACAGCGTTTTACATTTCTCCACATGTTCCGTTGGTCACCCTTGCCTTTCATATTTCCATTGCTTGTTGTTTTGATGTTCTACGCCAAACCTTATGCACAGTAATCACATGCATTGATACGATTATGTGATGGCTTCTTTGTGTGTGCCCCACCATCTTGCAGGTGTGGCATTTAGTGCTAATTCAAGTGCTAACAGTCTCTAATTATCTAATACTTTGCCTTCATATTGTGTCAAGAATGTTTTCAAATCATTTAGTCCGTGGATACTGGGTGGTTTTTTTATTTCTGTGATGACCCATCTTACTGCACGGTCTATTCTTGCACATCTTCTCGTGGATACTTTGTGTATTATTTTCTTCCAATTTTACAAACCAGTGTCTAATTCTATTGTGCATGAAGTAATTCTCTGCCAACTGAGTACCCCATATGTAGTTGGTTTTACGCAATCCTCATCGCGTGTAGTTTTTCTATACAACTGGCCGATTTCCTCCAAGTCTAGGAAGGTGGGTTCTACAAAACTCTCCCCTTACGATGGATCTAGTGGTGCTATGACCCTATATTCTCTGGATTCAATTGTCATTTTCCAGGTTTTCAAATTTATTATGGCCTGGTTGTCAAATTCCCAATCCAGACCAAGCAATGTTGGGTAAGGTATTGTGTCGTCTACTATTTCAATGACTTAAAAATCTTCTTTAGTGTGCACACCATCAATATCTACTGTCACTCCTTTTAGTATACCTATTTTTAGGACCCTATTGTTGTTTGCTAGTTTCAATTGGACATTTGAGTATCCCATTTTTGGATCTCCCATGCATTGCCATGTATTCTTTGGTAATACATTCACTTCGGGTCCAAGATCTAGTATTATGTCTCCCATGTTGAAATACCTAATGTTAGCATTCAATCGAAATTCCTTACTTGTTCTTCTTCTTGTGTGTAGGTGATTAACGGTTTTTGGTTCTGGCTTTTCGTCCATCTCACTGCTACATTTCTCTAGTATGTTTTGCAGTATTTTCATAGATGAAGGATCACTTAATACTTTTACACATTATTTCAAAGAAGATTTGATTGTACTTAATTCTCCCTTGGGTTTCATTCCATTGGTATGGTCCAGTGAGGGCGGCATCTCATATTTTGGGGCTTCCTTGATTTGTTGTATAGTCAACGCTATGTCCTCCTTCTGAAATTATTGTCGAGCATCTTTAAAGATATCCTTTTCCTTTTGCATGTTTAACATATTCTTAGGGTCAGTGCTCTTCTTTACCCATTGGTTCTGCACTGGTTCATGTCAAACTGCGTCATTTCATGTTTTTGTTCCTCCACGAGTGACTATATTGATGTTTCGTCTGTCATCCCTTGCTTCGGCTAAAATCCATTGGACATTCTGATTGTTCCTGTATCTCTTTTTCTGAATCCTTAGTAGTAGTGTAAGACATTCATCTGTATTGTTCTCTGATGCACGACAATACATACAAGTTGCTAGAGGAAGTGGACATTCCTGTGCATAATGTCCTAGTTTATGACAATTGTGACATGTGACTAGTCATATACCATGTTTGAAACCTCCTCTCGCTTGTCCTCCTCCTTTGTAGCCTTCTCAATCACCTCTCGACGTGTTATACTTTGGTTACTGATTCTACTGTGCAGTATTGTACTAGGGTTGTGCCAGGTTATATTGCATCTGCACACTATTGTATGGTTTTTGTGCAGTGTTATACTATTGTTGCATAGTGTTGTATGGAGTTGGGGCCTGATTGAACTATGGTGTTGCTTTCCCAATGATCATTTCATCCTGCACCCTATATGCATCTGATGTTCTCTCCTGCATAATCTCCATGGTTCTGTAGTCTTTGTCATCATGGCCCACTGATTTACAAAAGGTGCAGTATGAACTCTTTGGATCTGTCTGGTATTTCTTCATCATCATGTAGTGGTAGGGGTCATGACCCAGTTTCTTGCCTATTTCACACCATAATCCTCCCTATGGTAATATATTTGGCATGCTTGCTTCCATATATTATGCGAATGTTTGGCATTCGTTCTTGTGGTGTCCCTTCGTCCTACATGTGGTGCACCAAATGACTTATCGTTTGTCCTTACTCTTATTCTGGTTCAGCTAAAAAGTTAAATTATTCAAATCCTCCTTAAGTTCTTCGATAGATGGGTTCATCTGCTAGTACTAGTTCTCTTCCAGTTGCAAGGCTTCCTATAGAGCGTCTTCGTGCATGTGAAACTTATGTTTTCGTAAGGGATATTTTAAGTGTAGGAGTAGTGAGTTGACAAATAGGTGTCGATGTTGCATCACTATCATAAGGTATTTTAGTTTTTCCTTTAGTCGTTTGAATCTCTGGTCAATCTCCCATATAGACTCTCCTAGTTTTTGTATTATCTCGATCATCTTGTTCATGTACTGATCCTCTGAGATCGGCTTATAGAACTCATTAATCACTAGCTTCTTAATTTCTACTAGTTTCCTTGTCGTCCCTGGGGCATTGTTTGTGTCTAGAGTCATGTACCAGTCTAGTGTGTGATCTCTCAGCATAATTGCTAGTTGCGCAAGTTTGGTATCTTCATCAGTGATCTTCTTTGATTCCCGGATCTTTTCACAAATGAACAAATGCTTCTTAGGGTCTTATGTTGCTTCTCCCAAAAATTCTGGTAATCTGATAGTGGGATTTTTTCCTGCCATTCTAAGTACTAAACTACTACCTCCTCTACATGGTGTAGATACTAGACTAGTGCTCCCTGAACTGGCTCCTCCAGTTTTTGCTCCTTGTGTAGATGTGCTTCATGTTGTCAGACTTCTTCTGAAATTCGGTTGTCTAAATTGTGGTGTTCTCTTTGGTGTATTAGTCACACATGGGTTTATGGGTTCCACACTGACATTAATATGGGTAGGATGGTTATCATCTCCTCTCATTATTGAACCTCTCGTTTTCCTCTCATACATTGTGCATAGGATTTCCTCAATATGTTCCACAACCCAAAGATCCTCTACCTCTTCCTCATCGCTCTCCAAGCCCTCCCTCGCGGCTACGGATCTCTTCTTGGTATTCACCTTATATTGGTAGGGTAATATGCTACACATCTTTCCTGTTGACGCCAAGATATGCTTGGTCTGGTTGTCGTCCATCATGATCGGGTCCAAGAGTTCCTCTTGCTTCTTGCCTTTATCCTAACCTCCTTCTATTTATCCTCTCTATGTTAGTGTTTCCCCCCCTTCCCCCATGCACGTAGGGAAGTTTAGCTCTCTGATTCCATTGTCATTACCCATTTTTTATATAATGGTATCTTAATAGAAGTATACAGTGAACGAATGTGCCTTCCTCAAGGTCCACATAGAAATTCCTTCTCTACTGTGCTATATGACTTCATTGTGTCTACTGCACAGGTGAATTTGTTGTTCACCTTCTATAAATGCTCAATATGTAGTGGGGTCCAATAAATATGTCAAATCCAGTTCGACACATGGTTATCATTCAAATTTAGTATCCACTCCTATAGTAGATGCGGAAAATCACAGAAAAAGACTTGGTGTAAATCAGTAAATACGTATTTATCCAGATATTTTTGAGGTGTGATCCTAGGGTTTCTATTTTCTTTTTGTGCAAACTCTAGCTGTTTGTTTCTCAACCAACCTTCAATTTCTTATTTGGTGGGGTTCCAAGGTCTCAACATTCCCTTCTAGTCTCTCCTTGCTCTCTTATTTTATTTGTTCTCTTCTCTGTTGAGTCTATCTCACCTACTCAATCCTCTCTCGTTCCTACCAACATGGAAACATAACCATTTTTTGGTCTTAGCTACCTATTCTATGGTTTCCATTTGATTTATTGACCCAAGGTTCATGTTTTTCGGGTTTCCAACAAAGCCTCTAAAACTATCGGACCTCGTCGTAAACCAGAAGGAAACACAACACACAAAATGTGTTGCGTAGTCTCACCCAAGATAACTTTAAATGGGTGGTTGTAAAACTCAGGTGTTTATAGCCTAGAATTGAGATGACATTGCAATCCACTATTACTCACGGGTGTGCATTTACCCTCCATAGTTTATTTCCCGAAGAGAACAGTCATATTTCATAATAATGTATTAACTCATTCAATAAGAATAACAACTAACTACTGAAAGAAAACAAATATATACATGCACTCATCACATTACACAGATATTACCATGGTTCACCCCCTCCTAGGCTACGTCCACAAATCTTTGGCTCTATTTTTTTTTATTATGATAGGTCTGCATCTCTAGTGCCTCGCACTTACGGTTCTCCTCAAAATGGTAAGATCTATATGAAGCAAACTAGATCGCACCAGGCTCCACAACCTACAATCTAATCCTCAGATCTTCCTTCTCTCCTCTGTCTTAGCTCAACAACTTACAAAATTGGTTCGTAACAATATTACATAACACATCCACTCCTACATAACTAGGATGGAATACTACAAAAGTTGAACTAACACAAAATTGAACAAACCTTTGTATGATACCTGCGTATCTATGTTTATATATATCGGGCTCTTCATCCATTTACAATCATATTTCCAAAACCCTAACCCTACCGACGTTAGGTCTTCCTCCCATGTGTGTGTGGTGTTATTCCTTCTAGATGTATCTTTCCTTGTGCATGCTTTCATGCATACACTCGTGTTGTTCTTCCTCAAGTTGTTACTTCAGTTTCTACACGCTTTCTTTCCCCATGATCATCCTTCTTTCCACTTCGTCTTGGTGCCAAAAAAGAGTGTGCCAAGCTAGTTCTACACACAAATAAAGTTTTACAATGGCGCTGTTAGGACCACATATTGTACCCTTTTTGCCCATACTTTTTGCCATTGTTATACCCTTCATCACTAGTGTTTAGACTCATAATATCACTACATCTGATCATTCCAAGGTATATAAGGTCCTTTCTCATTATTGCATGCTTAATCTGTTTTGCATAATACTTTACATTAGTTTTTGACCTAACCATTGATTAGAAGTGCATAAGTGTCCATATTTACAGAATAGTATTCAAGGCCGATGCTGAAACACAGAACTATCCAAGGCGTTGTTGAACTGATGCTGAAACACGGAGCTGCTACACAGTCCGAGGATGCATATGCCGAAACACGAAGCAGCTACATGGTTCGAGGATGCAGATGCTGAAACACGGAGTTGTCACTCAGTTCAGAAATACAGATGCTG
>ML780746.1:108100-198878 GCA_009831015.1 Picea engelmannii
GACAAGTGGTGCAGTAGGGTGTTTTCATGGAACTCCTAAGGTTATAGTTCTTTTACTGGTTGAATTTCGATGTGGGGAGGGGATTATGTGTAAGGATTTCTCTCTGATATATACTCCATTATAAGACACTACAAACTTGTGTTGAAATAGAAGGGTGTAGGAGAGGTGGTGCTCCATGATATCCTCCCAAAAAGGATAGTTCCTTGAATATTCTAGAGCCCATGTCAATGACCAAAAAATAATATGAGCTAGTGTTGGCATAGGGGTAGACCTAGGGTTGAGCTCCAAGAGCACACCAACAAGCCCTAAATACTGGCCCTTTTGGAAACACCTTCAAAGCAAATGAAATATCAACCGAAGCAGCTATGGGGGGGGTTGTAGGACAAAGATTTATACAACCAAGGGGAATATCAAGTGGATCTAACACTAGAAAAACAAAACATACATATATATCACTTGTCAGATTGGATTTACTCCACACAACTATCTATCATATCTATAATAGTAATGCAACAAAAATATATCAAAGGACAAAGAATAGAGAATCAATCACACACAACACGAAATATACCTGGTTCACCCTCTCTCTAGGGATACGTCCACATAACTTTGCTTATAATATATTAGGATGAAGCATATCATTTTCGTCTGCGCTCTTAGATAGTAGATCTCCTTTCCTCTCCTCTCTATCTCTCCCCTCCCTGCACACCCAACTGTAGGGTAGATCTTCACACCCATCCGAAGATCTTACAATAAAAAAGGCTCTCGTACTCAACACTTCTCTCTCACACAATATTACTCACTCAATCACAAAATGGCAATGAACTCTTAATCAACTTGACACCAACACATCCCAGGTCCTTTAGACCTCTATTTATACATTAAAATCACTCACCGACATCCTTAGGCTGAAACCTAGGTATCAAAACCCTAGACACCAAAACCCTAGGTGTCTAAAACCTTAGGTCAACTTGAACCATGTTTTCAGGGCTTCACAAGCCTGCCTTTCCTTCCTTCTCATGTGGTTCTCTAAACCATCCAACGGTGTATTTTTCCACTTGTTGATTTCTCCATGGTCCTTATTCCTTGCTGATATGTCATCCTCGATATCCTCGTCCAACGACTTGATTCCTTTTTTTTCACTTCATATTTTGTGCTCTTTTTCTCACTTCGACCCAGTAACAGTCACTATGTCTTTCAGGCAGTTTTCATTTTTCCTTTTCTTCCCCAATATTCACTTACATTCATAACCAAGGGCCAACAGTCCCCCAACACGCACCTGTGACTTGTCCCAGGGCATGTCATATATGACCTTTATTGGTTACCTTGACTTCAAACTACGTAGTGCAGCCTCTGCTTTCTGCTCTATGCCTCCTCTCCTTGCCTGTTCGGACTGTATTTTTTGTGTCTGCTACCCAGTTTCAACTGCTCCTAGTACCTAGACCCTTTTCCTCATGCGTTTACTAATATCTTTGGGGAAACAAGTTGTTATAATACAATTTCAACTAGCTCTCATTCACTAATCCTTCCTTCCATTCTTCATTCAAAGTCTTCAATTGTGCAACTCCTCCTTCTATAACATAGGCGATCTTATATGGCCCAAGACAATGCCTTCTGAACTTCCCAGGATGTTTTATGAACTAAGTGTCATATATTAGTACTAGATCACCGTGTTTAAATGTCTTCTTCTTGATGTGATTGTCATGATAGGCCTTCTCTCTTTCCTTCTGTACCTGCTGATGGAATCCTGCAATAAATTTGTCTTCTTCTAGTTTGACCAAATGTTCAATCCTCTATCAAACAATTCTAGTGTCATCCATATCTGTAAAGGAAACAATTATTAGGCTTGGTACCAAATATTCCATTGAGACAATGACTTTGAGAACATACACCAACTTAAATGAGGTCTACATTTTTAGCTTCTTGAAAGTGGTTCTATAGGCCCATAGTACTGTTGGTATTGTTAAATATCAGTTATCCCTGTTCACACTACAAATCTTTGTGAACGTTGTTCGCAAGATCTTGTTGAATGCTTCCACTGTCCCATTTTCTTGTGGATGGTAGGGCATTCTCTTTTGATGGTGAACTACAAATTCCTTATTCAGGGCTTCAACTATTTTATTTATGAAATGTGTGCCTTGGTCACTGATAAGGATCTTTGGTCATACAAACCTAGTTATAATGTCATAAAATATGAAGCGCACAACTATAGTTGCACTATAGTCCTTAACTACTCTTGCTTCATCCCATCTAATCAAGTACTCTCTCACAGTGATTATGTACCTTTCTCTTGTGCACTTGCCTGGTGGGTTTATAGGTCCCACAAAGTCAATGGCCCATTTCTCAAATTCTTGTAGGGTCATTTTTGTTGCTAATGGAATTTCATCTATTCTCGATGGTTTCCCAACTCTTTGGCATACATCGCTCTGTAATAGCCCTTGGCATATCTATGTAAGGTAGGCCACCAAAGGCCAACTCTAAGAACCTTATACACAGTTTCTTTCCCTGTGTAGTGTCCTCCTACTATGCCTTCATGATATTCTGTGAGGATCAATGGTTTCTCTGCCTCCATAACACACCTTCTCAATATCTCATCAGGTTCCATATTGTATAGTTGTCCAACTATAAGTGAAAAGTCTGCAACATGCACTACTAGTTGTTTCATCTAGGGAATTGTATATTCTCTAGGTGCCATTCATGTTGATAGGAACTGGACTATCTCTGTGAAGTGGCCATCAATCTTTATAATGGCCAGTAACTCTGCATCTGGTAGTGCATCCTCCAAACTAGTCGACTCTTCTCCATGTTGCAACCTTGACAAGTGGTCAAGACCTTTTTTGATTCTTCCTGGATTAGCTACGATCTCAAAGTCATATTCCTGAAATAGAAGAAGACATATGCATATTATTCCCCCCAACACTGGCTTGTTGACTAGGTATTTCAGCGTGGAGTGATCAGTAAAATTTTAAAGTGACCTCCCAACAAGTAGTGGAGAAATTTTTGCAGCGCATATATCATGGCTATTCCTTCTCTCTCAGTGATGGAGTAAGTAATTTGAGCAGTTGATAGCTTCCTATTGGAAAAGTCTAATGGATGGTTAATATCTCCTTTTCATGATTGTGCTAATACAACTCCCAATGCAATGGAATATGCATCGACATGCACGTGAAATTCCTTGCTCCAATCTGGGGAAACTAGAATAGGCGCATCAACCATTTTCTGTTTCAGTGTGTTGAAGATCTGTTGGCATTCTTCTATCCAACTAAAATGATAGTATTTCTTCAAGATACTCTCCATGGATGTTGTAATATGGGCATATCCTTTAATGAACTTCCTGTAATATCCAGTATGTCCCAGCGTAGTGTGAAACTATTTGACTAAAGTAGGAGGGGGTAGATCAACTATAATGGCAATCTTAGATGGATCTACCAGAAATCCTTGCTTGCATACAATATGACCTAACAACACTCCAAATGGTGAGAAGAAGATCTGTTTATTTAGATTCAAGGCAATTTGACACTGCCTACATTTGTCCAACATTAGACTTAGACATTCAATATGATTTTTCAATAAACTAAAAACAATCCAATCATCAAAATATGCTTCTAGAAAGTTATGTAGGAACTCTTTCAATGCTTCGACCACCACCCTGGAAAATATGGCTAGGGTATTCTTTAATCCAAACGACATTATTGTATATTGGTAGGATCCCCATTCTATTCCAAATGTGGTCTTATGGCGATCTTCCTTGGCAATCTAGATCTGATGGTATCCTGAAAATCCATCTGTAAAAGAATATACCTCCTGGCCTCCCACATTATCTAACACTTCGTCAATCAATGGTGTAGGGAAGGGGTCATGCAAACATGCATAGTTTATCTTCTTGAGATCTACATAGATCATGATATCTCCTGTCTTAGTTTCTTGCACCACCATAGGGATAATCCACTCTGACTCTTCAATAGGTTCTATAATTCCTGCTTCCAACATTCTGTCGAGCTCAATATTCACTTTCTCCTTATATTTAGGGTTCAATATATAGGGTATTTGTTTGATAGGTATTGCATCTAGATTCAAAAGGATCCTCATCTCTCCCATAGGCCCTTTAATTCCCTTCATATCAATGAACTTGGATGGGAACAAGTATTGATATTCATGCAGTAACTTTGTTATCTTGTCAATAGTAGCAACATCCCAATAATCTCCAAAATTTGCAAGCTTTGGTGTTTTCTCTGTTCGAATATTGACCTTCTTAATATTGATCGGTTTTCCAATGAATGGTATCTCAACTCCTCATCCTTCCACATCTCCTTGGCCTTATTTTCTAGAAATGTTCACCTTCCTAGGATCATTGTCTTCATCAGCATTAATGTTGTAACAGCCTTGTAGTTTCTAGAGGAGCGTAGTCCATTCATCCTTTTATTTTTCTATAGGTAGGATAAAGGCCTCCTCAAATACTTTATGGCTTACATCCTGTAATGCTTGATCTACTGAAAGATATTGATTTTCAAATAAGAAGGTGGTTACAAAATTATGAGTCATACCCTCCCAATCAACAGTGATGAAGCGTAGTTCCACTTGAAGGTACCAGTTGATAGGGGTTGTGTCCAATGTGTTAATGAATTTGTGCACCCACTGCTCTTGGGGAATATTTCTCAAGTCTTCCTCACAACTTAGAACATGGTCCTTTGGTATCTTTGACCTGTGTAGTGAACTTTGAAGCCTTCTACTTGTGCTGAGAACTGCGTGGTCATCAGGGTACAAAATTGTACCCATTTTATAATGTTTTTTTTGTGTGTCCCCCACCATATTTTTGGTGTTTCTTTCAAGGCCTCATCCATTTCCAACAATCTATCTTGTGTTGGTACACTTGCTTCGAATTCCAACAAGAAGGTTTCTAAAGGATTCTTACCATCAAAGGTGGGAAAGTTACTTACTATTGTGTCGATCCAGTGAACTTCTTTGGTTAATCTAGCACATATCCTTGTAGATACTTCATACATTTTGTTTAGCCAGTTCTCCAGTTCTTATTTTGAATCTGATGAGCATGCGTTTTCACTTTGCGAGCTTAGTTTTCCACCGGTCGTAGGATTAATGTAATCCTATTGTCTAGCTATTAATTTGTATATGTTTTCCAGTTCATATGCGCGATCTTCTTCTGTGATAGGTTTTGTGTATCGTTGACCTTCATATGGATCTAAAGGTCCAATGACCCTAAGGACATCTCTTTCAAAATTCATTTGTCTTTTATTTAAATCAACTATAGTGGAATTATTGAAAGCCCAATCAATTCCTAACAGTGCAGGGTAGGGACAACTGTCATCAACTATCTCAATTACCTCAAAATTTTCAAACATTCTTACTCCGTCGATGTCCATAGGGACATGTTCCAATCTTTCAAAGGGGCTTACTACCTGCTGATTAGCCATCCTAAGCCTAATAGGGGAGTATATCAACTTTGGTTTTCCCATCAATTCCTAGGTTTGCTTTGTCATGACATTGACCTCCGACCCTAAGTTGAGGACCACATAGTCTATATCATATTCTCCTATTTGAGAATTCAAGTGTAATTCCTTATTTTTCCTTCTCTTTTTAGTGATTTGGTGTACTACCCTATTTAGTAAGGGGTCTATATTTACTAGCTCATACTGTCTCATTAAATTTTGTATCTCTTGTACAATGCTCTTATCCTGAATCAACTTAATACAAGTATATAAAAATTCCATGACCTTGCTTACCTCTTTTCCTTCTTTTGGTGAAGCAGACTGATCGAATGCCAAAGGAATTCCATATTCTATTACTTATGGTCATGTTTTTTATGAAGAGCCTTGGTTTGATGTGAACTCTTGTATTGCCTCCTCAAATATTTTTCTTTCTTTCTTTGCATCAAAAGTTTGGGTCTTCTTTGTAGCTTTCCTGACTCCTGAGTCTTTTGTAGTCTTTCCTTGGGTCAGTCTTTATTCTCCTGTAACAGTGCCTCCTCTAGTGATAATAGAGAATAGAGGGTCTTCTCCGCGAGGTTCAACATATATCAGTTTCACTTGTGGGTTTTGTTGAGGTCCTCGTCTTTCCTGAAGCTTAGATAACAGGAAAGGACAATAGTCTATAACGCGTTCAAAGGAACTGCAGTAGCTAGAGGTAGTGCAAGGGTTCTAACAGTCCCTTGCTAAGTGTCTTGGTTGTGCACAGTTGTAACAAATTATCTATCCTCGGCCTCGAACCATACCGCCTCCTCATCCTCGTCCTCTGAATCCACCGCAAGGATTGAATATTCCTCTCCCAAGGGAGTTATATTGCGTAGTGTTTCCTTCTTGCTGAGCTTCGACTTGAATGTTTTATATGTCTATTTACCTTTCATTCATGAGATCATAAGCCCTACAATCCCTATCATCATGCCCCATAGAATTACATAATGTGCAATACAAATTTGTGGGTGTATGAACATATTTTTTCATATAAAAGCACTCACCAGGGCAATGTCTATGTCTTCATACCTCACACCAGGGTAGGGTGACTTGATTCAAAGGGCTCAGAGCTCCAAAGGCCAAATATTCATGGAATAAGGGATAGTGCTCCTTGTCATGGCCTTTTGTTCTGCATCCGACACACCAAATGTATTCTCTTTTATATTTTCCCTTGTCTTTCTTCATATATTCGACCTGTAGAGACAAACTAGTTAGCTGACTCAATATTTGACTCATACATGAGATGGATTATCCCATAGGGTATGAATCTAACTTCATGGAAATCTCCAGCACCTCAACCTGCAAAGAAATATTTTGTTGCATCAGAGGAACTCTATTGTGTGGTAAGAGGGAAATAATGAACCATTCTTTTTTCTTCTCATCTGGGATCTGAAAATTCAATCGGCATGTTAAGGTCTTGAATCTGTGATCGAATTCCCAAATGGGTTTGGATACCTTCTTCTTGATCTCTTTCAGTTCCGTAATTCATTGTGACTCTGATTTGGGTTTCCTGAACTCTGAAATCAATGCATTCTTGATCTCATTCAATGTATTAGGTTGTGCAAGTCCTTGGAGAAGCTTCATGTACCAGCTCAGTGTGCAATCCCTTCGAGTAGTCCTAAACTGAGTTCTTTTAAAAACTTAGTCAGTGAATTTTTTTATATTCCATACGGCTTAACATAAGAACCAGTGTTGATCAGGATCTTCAGATCCATCTCCCCTAAAAATAGGGAGCCTCATCTCATCAACCATAAATCTTCCTGGGTTTCCTACCTAAGTATGTGGTGGACTACTAGTGACAGTGCTCTGAAAGCTCCGGTGACATAGATTACTCTGATTGATTAATGTTATTGAATCAACAAGAGGGATAATAATACTTAATTCAACAGTCTGCGCAATTCTTGAAGTTTTTGGCTCTTCCCACCAAGGCTCTTCAACTTTCCCTTCCTCTGCCCTAGCAGGTTTTGAATTCTCTTCGTCCATCATATTTGCCTCTTCTCCAATTTAGAAACCCTCATCCCCGTAGTTATGATTAAATAGGTTCGCAGGGTGAACTTCTATAAACACTCTCCCACTGCACGTATGTCCAACCATTGTGTCGTTGTTGCTATATGAATTCTTGAACATTAGCTTTTCTAGATACGCCCAATCTACTATATCTTCAAGATGTTATTCTCATGCAATAAAGTCTTGATCATCAACTTCATAAAATTTAAAATATTTCCTTTGGGTCCCTTGAAGAAATATCTCTCAGCTTGGTTATATGACTCTACTCTGTCAACAACAAACTCAGTGATGTACCCTCCAATGGTGCTATCAAACCAGTGATCTACTACTCTTGATATTGTGTTATCAACTCTGTTGACATTTTTTATTAGAGTCGATGTCCAAACTACAAGAGGTCTAGATCTGATCTCAAACTAGGTATCTTCTAACCTAGATAACCACTCATATAGCTCTTGATGGATTCCTCCAAATAAAATTTTGTGTATATCAAAAAAGATATATCTCTCTAACCAATCCTTTGTACTACGATTAGGGTTCTTGTTCTAGGCTTCAACGAAGTCCTTTTCTTGATCCTCTTTACACTTCTGAATCTCTATCTTTGATGGGAACCACCTTGACATTCCCTCAAGAAGATTCATGTCCCAACAATGGAACCATTTGTTGGCATAGGGGAAGACCCATGTTTCAACTCCAAGAGCGCACCAACAAGCCCTAACTATTGACCCTCTCGGCAAAACCTACAAAATAGATGCAGTCTCACCCGAAAAAACTATGGGGTGGTTGCAGGAAAGAGATGTCTACAACAAAGGGGAATATCAAGTGGATATAACACTATAACAACACATCATGCATATATATCACTTATCAGATTGGAGCTAATCCACAGAACTATCTATAATATCTAACACAATAATGCAACAATAGTATATCAAAGGACAAAGAATAGAGCATCAATCACACACAACACGAAATATACGTGGTTCACCCTCTCTCTAGGGCTACGTCTACAAAAATGTTCTTATAATGTATTAGGATGAAGAATACAGTTCAGGTGTGTGCTCTCAGCTAGTAGATCACCTTTCCTCTCCTCTCTATATCTCCCCTCCCTATGAACCTAGCTGCAGGATAGATAATCACACCTAGTTGAAGATCTTACAATACAGAAGGCTCGCATACTCAACACTTCTATTTAACACAATATTACTCACTCGATCACACAATGACAATAAAAGCTTAATCAACTTGACATCAACCCATCCTAGGCCCTTTAGACCTCTATTTATACATTACAATCACTCACCGACATCCTTAGGATGAAACCTAGGTATCAAAACCCTAGATACCAAAACCCTAGTTGTCTAAAACCCTAGGTCAACTTGACCCGTGTTTTCAGGGCTTCACCAAGCTATCTTTCCTTCCTTCTAGTGCGGTTCTCTAAAGCATCCAACGATGGATTTTTCCACTTGTTGAGTTTTCCATGGTCCTTCTTCCTTGCTGATCTGTCATCCTCAATGTCCACTTCCAACGACTTGCTTCCTTTTACTTCTCTTCGGATTTTCTAGCTCTTTTTCTTACTTCGACCCAGTAACAATCACTATGTCTTATACGCAGTTTAATTTTTTCCTTTTATTCCTTGATCTTCACTTAATTTCATAACGAAGGGCCAATAACTAGTGTGGATAAGGGGGAAAATGTTATCAATGTTGGCAGAATGATTAGGATCTTAATTTGTAAGATGGTTGATGGTGACGATTTTCCCATTATGTGGGAACATCATCGTTCGAAACACGAAAGAGGCTACCACCTTCATAGAATACATGTAGCTACATCCAAACAAGATATTGTAATCAAGTGGGGCATTGATAAATTCAATGTTGATGAGGATGGTTTTTCCCCCAATCTCTATGGGGACAGTTTGGAATATCTCTTTAGGGGACGATGGGCGATCGTCGTAATCTCTCAGGGTGATGGAAGATGGTACTAGCTTAAGTGAGTCTAGTTTTTTCCATACTACTTTGGAAATGATTCATGTATATGCACCTTCATCAATGATGCACTGATGAACTATGACATTCCAGATCTTAACTTGTATCTGAAAAGATGCAGGTAAAGGAGGTGTGGTTCTTTGCTATCAGGATCAAAGGTGATAAGTCGAGTATCAGCTGGTTCAACTGCCCCCAAGGTGGAAAGAAAGGATTTTCACTGAGATGGACAAGTTTGGAGTACCTCCAATATAGACATGGTTGTAGGATACATGCTAATTCATTGACGAGACTCTATTTATGTGCTGCCCTATCATGAGGGTTATGTCCATTCTGTTGTAACGGCATACGATTTATATGATGGTTTGGTGTAGTGTTAGGGCGTGGAATCATCAATGGTTGTCTGAATGTAGATGGATTTGTTTCTGAGGTGGTTGGGGTAGAGTCAGGAGGCAGGTCGTATTGATAACTGCGTGTTTGCAGAAGAATCTCTTTTTCATTGGTAAGGCAGATATTGAGATCGGATGGATTTCTAGGTTGATTGGGACCCAGGTTTTGATACTTCCCCATTTATGGTGGGGCTGGGATTATATCCTATCAGGTATTCATCTTATCTTTGTGTGGAATAGGGTTTTGAAAAATGAACAAAGGTGGTGGTTGCAAATAGTGGTGTGGGGCCTATTGAGGGGAAGGAAACACTAGAGGGCATTGCGTGTTCATGGATTCTTTCATCCATTTGAAATTGATGAATTGTGGGAAATGGTGAGTATAATTTTTATACTTACCACATAGAGCACAAGGGAAGTTAGTTTTTAGGTTATTGTTATTCCCTTGTCGTGGTTGATTGTTATTGGTTTCCCCTTGGGGGTTTTGGCTGGCTTGATTCTGGTTTCCCTCAACGGGATGGTTTTTTTGGGGTTATTTCCCCCTGGTCCTGTTTTGTTATTTTTTTAGTTTTTCCCTTTCTTCTTAGCATTTTTCGGATCATGGGCCGGATATTCCATATTCAATTTTTCAAAATTCTAAACATGTTGAATGGGAGAGGGATGAACAAAATTAACGTGGACATGTGGTTTTCCTAGTGGAGGAGAAACTGACCTGGGAGGACCAGGAAATGGAAAATATGGATTATTTTGTGGAGACAATACATATGGCATGTAGGAATTTAAAACACTTTCACTACTTCTAGGGTTATATATGGGGGTTGAGGGTGAACTAGTACTTGGTTGAGAGACTGGCTGCATCATGGGTACCAATGGGGGTCCACCCAATGGTGGAAGGGTTGCAACAAGATATGAATATTAGTGTGTGGGAGGACGGTAATAAGACGTCCCTCCATATTTTCACGGATATTGATTTGCACCATAAGTGGGTGATGGGTGGTTGTAAGGTTTTAGATGGGTCATAGAACCAATCAACCCATCGACAACGTGAGATATCCCAGGTTTTTCCTAGCCAAATGGTATGGGTCTAGGTGAATCGGGAAATAATGTGTATAAGTAACTTGATTGACCATAGATGAGGTAAAAATATTGGGCCTTGTTTATGGATTCCTCTTTTGATTGAGGAAAAGTGGATGCTACACCATTGGAAATAACAAAGATGAACAATTTAAGAAACCAATCAAGACGTTGTTATTTGGTGGTTTTTGCTTTATACAAACTACATCATCGATCAAATTCATGATTGTGGTCAACGATATGGATAGGAGTAGCTTGTTTGAACTCGAAGATAAGTTCTAAACCAATGTCATGATGAACTGGTAATTGGAAAAATGACAAAAAGTCCTTGGCCAATGATTCAAAGGTCACATGGGACCTTGATATTTTTTCCACATACCATTTGGTTGATGAACAAGTGAGATTTCATTAAAATAACCTCAAGAGAATGGAATCATCCATGATGTTGTTTGATGAGCACCATAACTGAAAGGTCATAACATGGTTGGCATGATCTTCCCCTTGTTTTCCTTCAAACTTTGGAATATCTAAAGGCAATTTCGTAGGCATATTGGGCCAAGTGCAATCATGCCAAATGGGATCATTTGTGAGTTTGGTTAAAACATGAATGTTGATGAATGCCAAATATGGAATAGGGATATTTGACAGAGGATTAGTTCCATCCATTGTGTGTGTAGGTAATGGACCTGTCCTTTGAGATGGATTAGGTGGGCTTGTACTTCTCCCTTGAGAAGAATTTTGACCCACGCCTCCTTGTGAAGGATAACTAATAGATAGATGACCCTTGGAATTTGACCCAAGCAAAGTGGAACCAAGTAAATATGATACTAAAATAGTAGCACACAGGGGGGCATAAGATGGTTGATTCGGTGAGTTTGTAAGACTAGGGACTCCTCCTATAATAGGAAGGAGATTTTGCAAGCATCTAGAATGAAGGATATTTTGTGGTTCCCCTATGGTTCTGACTAGCAAAGTGAATGTGTGCAAATAGTGAGAACAGAGATATAAATGACCTTCAAAAAATAGCATAACTTACAATTGCATGTAATCAAATGAACATCATACATAAATCAAATGTAAATAAACAAGAATGTGGATAGGTTGAATTTTTCCACGTGTGGGAATAATAAAAATCAAAATTGTCTTGTTGTAAAAGACCTATCGCCCTTCCACTCAATTTAGAATTGGGCCTTCCAATACCCCTCAATAGTGGGGTTTGAAGCCACCGAAAGAGGAACTAGTGAAGATTGAAGTAATGAGTTATAATGAGGGGTAGAGGGTGCATATCCTGAAAGAGATGGTGATATTTCCCAATAGCCACACAAAATTTGATCAAGGTGTGATTGCAGCCCAAAACTACCACCTCTGTGGATATCCTATGTTTGGACACTAAGTACATTGGTCAAAGTGAAACATTTAAATTTTTGGCCTCAAAAATGGGTCACGGGTTGGATGCCTTCACAAGAGTTGGGTGACTCAAGGAGGGATGCGCAGAACAATTGGACCTTGAGCTTTGACCCTTCACGGGTATCTCCCTACCTTATGGTGTAGGAAAACTTGGCTTGGAGAATTTTAAAGGTCCCTATTCTCAACTTATATTGTTATAAAATGTGAGAACCTAATAACAGGGGGTATTTGGATCCTTACCCCCCAGATCCTACCTAGACTAAAAATTTCTTTTGGCACCTCCTGTGGAGGAACATTTAGTGCATTCTTAGAAATTTTTTAGATGTGGTGGGATGAGAGATTGGGGTCATGGACCAACCTTGTTTGAATTAAATGTTGTGGATAATTTCCAAAGAAGTAGTCAAATCTTTCAGAATTATTTTGAAGAAATTCTACTTCGACCTCCACTATACTAATATAAATTATGTGTGTGAGAAGTGGATTTGTGTGCAACATTGCGAAATATTTAAAGCCTTAAAGAACTAGCAATGTGGACATATGGGTCCTTACCAGTCCTTTAAAATCCCTATATGTTTTTTATACTAAGAAGGATTTTGAAACTATCCTAGAATTGTAGACATGTGGGCATGTATGGGCTCGTTACTTGGTCTTTAAATTTTCCTAGAGTGTGATCTAAACTAAGAAATCTTTTTAGAAACTATCCTAAGATTGAAAACATGTGGGCATGTATGGGCCCTTACAAATATTTAAGATTATTTCCAAAACTAAGAGGAACCCTAGGGGGGCTTTGTCCTCTCCTAATAATCTGTTAAGGGAGATGAAATATCATTTTAACCACCTTTTTTTATTTCCAAGATCACACTAGGGTGAGGGGGAAGAGCATACTTGAGGGTTAAAATTAATTTCTACTTCCAGTTTAAGTGATTTTGTATGAAAATCAATAAATTCAACTTAAAATTTTAAAATCCAAATGAGTCATCCATGTGGCAACAAAGCAAAAGAGAAGAATATCGATTCGTTTTACCCCTACATGCTTATGTTAGTGAACCTTTCTTATGAGAAAGGAATCTAAGTGAAGTTTAGTTTCCTTACAAAGTGTAGGAAAATAAAAATATGAAGGCTAGGGGCCCTCAAACCATTCATAAAAATCCTTACAATTTGGAAAAACTAGACTTATGTGTGGGTTATAGTTCTGACAGGCGCTCAGAGTAATGAAGCATGTTTCATGCACAACATGGAGAGTGCATGTTTGCGGGCCTTGAAATACATGCCCTTACTATCATGCCTCAGGGAAGAAATTTCCAAGTGAAATACTCCTCCCTTGGCTCTAAATTTCAACTTTGGAAAGTTGGGCTAGGTCAGTTTTGGTACCTTCATATCAAAAAATTCAAAATGAATTCCCCTCAAGACTTAAATAGGGATGAATTTGATACTGATCCCTAGTATGGTTTCCAATATGTTGTGTTGGTTTTGTAAAATGGGTGAACAAAAATGCCACAGTTGCATGCTTATTTAAGCCAACTAAATAAGAAAAAAGTTTGTGAGTTGACTAGATAACCAAATACACATGAAAAAAAAAATACAATTAAAAATAACTGAGAAATAAATGTTAGAGAAGGTTGAAGAACTAGAACCATGAAAAACAAAAATTGACCAATATATAGCTACCAATGGATCAATATATTGATAGGTGAAAGGCCATAGAGAAAGGAAGGGACTTATGAGTCCCCTCTTCCTCCTTGAGAGGGTTCTTGAGCTCCCTAATAGAAAGATATTCTCTTCATATAATGGAAGAAATGATAATGGTTAAGAAATACATTGTCAATTCCCTCAAGAGGTGAGTGGAATGGCCTATTGCAATTGTGGTTGAATGATTCAAAGAGAAAAAATGATTCACAAAGAAGAATTATTGCATCATAACAATACCTTGAAGTTCTTATTTTTCTAGCACACCCACTGCACATATTTATAACATTCATACATGACAAGATATAATTGGTTCATAAAGTGAACAATGGACCTTTTAGGGAACTTCCTAGCACTTGACTAGCCTTCAAGCTAGATTAAGCTTAGACATGAGTGCCAAATCATGTTGGGGGTCGAACTAGAAGTGGTTTAGAGGACGACAAGATTCATAAATGCATTGTTCATGGAAATGTGTGGATTATCTCATAGAAAGTCATGCATCTTCCGCATAGTGTGTGTTGAGGCCTGTGTTATCCTACCTATGCATGGATTTCCTTTGGTGAATTTGCGCACTTTGATTTTTTGAACCAAGTATACAGTTTTTCTCTTTTGGATGGATTTTGGTGCTATAGGTGAACTAATTGTTGTTGGAATTGATGTATTTATTCAACCATTGTGTGCAATGTTGTGGGAAATTTTTCAGTGATAACATGGCTCTTAAATTCAAGTGCCATAGTGGGTATCTAGAATGATTGTTGAAAATTCTTGGTAATGATGTTGAGAGTGTTTTTCATCACCAGGATAGACATGTTCAGAACATGGCATCCCAAATGCAAAACCAATCACCATCAACAATATGTGCATTGATAAAATATGGTGACCAATAGAGACATGTTAGGATATTTAGACACTTAGGAGTTAGTTAAGATCTACTTGGTATAATGTGTCGTTAGGTAAAAGTGTGGTTCCTATTGTGTTTCTTTAGTATGCATTAGTTTTCATTTGTAGTTAGGAAATCCGACGGTCATGATATGTTCCCAACATAGAGTGATCTGACGGTTCATACTCTCCTCGATCTTAATGACCATTGATCCATGGATTAACACCTGATTGGTCCATGATCTATATTTAAAGAGAATGGAGGGTCATTTTCTGATGATTGATTATGAGAAACTATGTTTTAAAATCTATTTTTAATCTTTTTCTTTTGCATTAATAAGATGATCCAAGTGGTCACATTGGCTAGGGCCGTGGATGTTTCCCCATAGGGGTTTTACCATGTGAAAACATCAGTGTGTTGATATTTGACCTTTTTATGTGAGTGGTTACTAAAGGTGTTCTTCCTCTATTGGAATACTTGTGTTTTTGAACATGGTAGCAGAGACAGTTTGAATAGCCTCTCCTGTTGTAGATCAAGATCGTGAAGCAAAGTTGTATGATCTCCATTTTATGTAATTTTCATACATTTATGGGCTAAGAGGACTATTACATTGTGTCCATAGCACTCGTTTCATTCAGTTACATTTTTCGTTTCACTAGAAAAGGTTTCGAGATTCCCTTTTCCGTAAAGGAATGACTCGAAAGGATGTCTCCCTGTCATAGTAAGTTGTTTTGTAAATAAAACATTTCTGGAGCTGAATAAAGGACAGTGTCAAAAACTCTGATGAGGTCTAAAAAATATGATAAAATATCAGGATTTTTAGCGTCACCCCGCTCAACTATTCATAAAAGAAAAACAAAATAAAAATATTAATAAGAGTTGTGGGAAGTGTTTGTAAACTCGTCGGGATATTGAATAGGTCCGCTGGCAGCAGGTAAATGCAAGCATGGCACCAAGACAACTTCGTTGGGGTACTGAACAGGCCTGCTGGCAGCGAAGCAATGTCGGGTACATGAAAATATGCATAAAAAAAAATGAGAAACCTCTTTAATGTCCTTTATTCTGATCTAGAACTTCTTGACGGGATACAGATGTCGGAGTGGGTTGAATGGAAACCCTGTCGAGGCTATGGAAGCCTGCTGGAAACAGTGGCCATGCCAACTGTATTGAATATTTTATCATTAATATCATGACTTGTTGATCTTAAGACTGTTATTAGTTTTCATCTTTTAAAACATCGCTGGAAAAGATGGTAAATGATGATGTTTGTACGGTTTTCTGATGGTTGTTTTTGAGTTGAAATTTTCTTTGCTGTCCTAATCTGAATTCATTTCTTTTGACAGAGATAACTGCTTCTCCTAGTGTGTCTCCATTGTTGGCATCCAATACAATTTTTTCTATTGCCCTATAAGCTTCCTACACCTACGTCTTCTGATATTCAAATTGACATCGCATTTTGCAAATAAACAATGTTTTCATTTCTTGCGACAATTTGCAAATGGGTTTCCATTTAGTTTTCACGACTATAAGTGTGAAAAATCCTCCATCGTTATTTGAACTATCATGATCTTCTCATTGATATTCTGAAAGGCACTTATTATATGGCTAAATGAATTTTCAAACTTTGCCTATTCTTACTTTGATTGCGCAATTTAATTTTATTAAACTGGTAAGGCATTGAGCATGAAAATTTATTGTTTGGGACTTGCCTAGTCATTCGATTGCATAGGGGTCATGGTTTTATTTTGTTTTTATATGATGTGATCCTTATTATCCTAAGATCTTGCCTTATCGATTTTTTGAAATCAATTGTCACCATGTTTTTAAACCTTTGATTAGAATGTTTGATGATGCAAAGGCGCGTTGGTTAAACATTTGGGTTTTGATTTAACGTTGAAAACAATGGTTTGAATTTTTACAATGGCACATATTTGACTTTGGCTCGATTTCACATTGAACATTCATGGTTTCAAACAATACATTGACGCATTGATATATCATCCATTGTTTGATTTTTGAGTTGGACGAATAATATGGTTTAAACGATGTTATGATTGATTGAACAACGTTGTACTTTGTCATTACTGCTATGCATGGCGGTGGATAATCCCACCACCCTCGCACGCGCACATAAATTTTCTCCCCTTTCATCGTTCGCAGCTGTTAGCCCAAAAGATTTTGCTCCTGTGTGTTATTGTTTTCAATCCAAACCCTAACCATGTGCCTGCACCATGGCTCCAGTCATAAGGGATGAACCCAATGGTTGCCAGGCTCTTCTGATGTTCGACAGTGCTTACAGTGACCTTGAGGAATTTGTATGGCTCTCGTTCATACAAAAGTTTGATGGTTTTAACCCTTGCATGGCTCGACAATTCACATTAACATTTGATGGCTGTCGAGCCAAGGTCGGGGATGTCCAATTGGAAATTGACAAACAATTTCTCAGTTTAGCCACCGATCTGCCTGCCACTAGACAAAGATGGTCCAAAAATTGTAAAGTGGAAGAGGTCCCGTGGACACTGCTCTTCCAGTCACATAAGGTGAGTTCCCGTGACAAAGGTTTGCCCGCGAATATGCTCAAGCAACGTTGGCATGACTTGCTGATGATAACCAAGAAGTTTATCACCTGCGAGGGTCGGTATGGGTTTGTTTTCTTATATCACCTTCGTTTATTGATGGTTTTCATGGGCTATGAGCTTAATATGCCTTATTACTTGCATAGGAGTCTGTTTAAAATGTCTAAGAGATACAAACGGAATCAGGCTGAAAGCAGCCTTTTTCACTTTGGGTTGATTAAAATGATTGTCGTTTGTCATATCAGGTTACGCCGAGACTGTTGGAATGATTTTCTTATTCGCAATAATTTTGAGGATTTGAAACCACCACAGGTTGACAAACCTGTGGTGAGCGAGGGCAAGTCTGTACCCCAGGTACCCTACAATATTATGTTACCTAAACCCCTACCCGACTCACCTATCGACCTACCCCATTCTATGACCAAGGATGTCGAAACTGTTAAAACCGTGGCTAAAAGGCCTAAAGCCAAACCTACTGCGAATTCCAAAGGCAAAAAGAATGCCCGATTAATATCTCGCATGGAAAGAAACAAACTGAAACCTCCTGCCAACCCTGACCCTATCATGGTGAGTGAGGATTCCGACTCGGAGGTGGAACGTTACCTGGAAAGTGAGTATCCCTATTCAGAAGGTCTTTGTGCCAAAACCGCATACGACTTTGTGAAAAACCTACCACCTTGCTTGCAAAATGACCCTAATTATCCAGGCATTAAACTGCCTTGTGAAACCCCCGGTGATTCGTCAAAACCCTCCCCTACTCTACCTCAACCAGCTGCGCCACCCTGTGATCAGTGCGGCTCGTGGTTAGAAAGGTATTATCTTGATGTGTCAATGCTGCAGTCCAGAATTCATTCTCTGGAGGATCAAGTTGCAAGGCTTACCAGTGAGAAGGCTAAATTGAAATCCACTGATAAGAAACAAAGGACAATAAATTCTATTTTGTTTAAGAATGTGGAGTCGGATACAGTGGTCGTGAATTCAAAATTGGCATAGCTCAAGCAGCCTCACTGGTATGTCTATCACTTGTTTATATAACAAACGCATAGCTCTGTTTACAGCTTGAATTTTCTCTGTCACATAAATATGCATTATGTACATAGTTTGTTTTGATTGATCGAATTTTGTCTCCTAGTTTAGCTTCAATTGAATTTGCTTCGATTCGATGGATTGTGTCGTGGATTTGATTGGTTTGATTTTGGCTTAAATTGGATACTTGGTTGCTAATTGAAGTCGTTCCTATTTTTTCTAAAACACAAGCTATTTCTGGTGTCTCAATTTTGAACTCAATCAATGTTTCGATTTGAATTGGTTATATTATTTACGATATGGTTGGTAATGATGGTTAATTGTTATAGTTTTATTCACATATGAATTTCGACCAGCTCGGATACAGTTTGGATTATGTTTAATATGATTCTGTTTTATATGCACCCAAATCGTGAATTGATACAAATCGTAACAGTTATATCCAGCCGGATGATTCACATTTTTTTTCTCCACCATATTATCAGTCTGATCCGTATTGTATTGAATATACTGTTTGGATTCGATTCGAGGGAAAAAATTGACTGTATCCAGTCTCACGAGTTGTTTCTATATTAGACTCAGTCATGATTGGTTTTGATTATTTACCCAGTTTATATTATGAATTATGTTGATTCTATCACGCTCATGTTTGTTGACTGTGTGGGGATCAATCACGAAATTAGTTGGGTCGATATTGATTGAGTATGATTTCATTTGAACACAATCGAAACAATTTACCTATCTTTACATTTGATTGAATGATATGAATCTGTTGTTATGGCTATAACGAGTTAATAATGGTTGTGATTACTACTTGTTGATCCTGTCTGTTGACTGTGTAATGCTCAGCGGTCAAAGATCTATGTCAAAGTTTGATGTTGTTATGAATGTTTTATTTTACCATAATCGTAACAGTATTTCCATCTTGTATATGATTAAAACAACATGAATCTTATGCTTCCATGGATTATGATTGTGTTTGATGAGATCGTATCACACATGTTATGACTTACTATTAATTTCATTTGATATGAAACAACCTTGATAATTGTTGACCCGATTTTATGGTAAAAGGAAACAGAGTATCCTTACCCCTGTTTTGATTAAATTACTTTTGATTTTGTTTAACTGGAATGATAAAATCATTTGAATCATTAGTAATTCATTTTTAATGTTTATTGAAAGAAAATTGGATTTGATTCTTTTAAAAAGATTTGATTTCATTTCATTTGATCCTGTATGCTATTTTAGACTAGCTAAAAAATCAGATGATTCTGTAGCTAAGTCTGTAAGATTAGATTTTTATTATTTTGTTAATTAAATATCTTTCTAATTTGATATTTTTGGTCTATTGCAGGTAAATTCAAAATTGCAGTAGAGTTAATGAGCAGTTAGGAGATATTTGGAATATTTCACTTGCATTTCATTTTCTTAGTTTAGTTGATTTTGGGATCTCTCCCAGATTATGTAAAACAATTTGATATTATCCATAGGGAGGTTTTACCCTGTGGAGAGACTTATAAATACCTATCATTTTTGTAATAATTATCATCCTCATTCAAGGGAGAACAAGGATAATGGATTTTTAATACAGACTGAAGCAAAATTTGGTGTTTTGTCACAACTTTAGCTTCTCATTATATCAATATTTTGTTTCATGTTGTGTATATCAATTTGTATCTGGTTAATGACTACTTTAGCTATCTTAATCATGTGCAAATGATATAATTTTAATCACTGTAATCCATATATGGTTTCTTTCAAATATATAAAATACATAACAATTGTTAATTCAGTTTGTGAATGACAGGTTTATCTTCTTCATTGATTGAATTATCAAATATAAGTTTTTGCATAACAGGTTTCCCTTATTGCAGAGATTTATACATCTTATAGTTGTTATGATTTTTTATGTCTTGTTTGTCCTGTAAACACTCAAAGAGCAGCACAACCTATCATTTACGAGAAGATTTTGAGATCAATTCGGTGCGAGTTTCCTTCCTCCGACCAGCTTCAGAGTCATCACACACAGGACAAATTAGGAGCGCTTCCAGGTCAATTAATCTTTCCTTTGTTGTTTTCATAAGTAGTTTAATTTAGATATAAGTTTAATTAGATTTATATTAGATTGTTTAATTTCAATAAATATATTAGATCGTTTAATTTCAGTAGTTTTATTTCTTTTTCATAAAATATAAAAATCAAAAAACATATCTTGCTGTCTTAGGGCAGAAAACACATGAGTTTTGGGGGTTTTAATTAAATCTGTAGGTTGTTTATAGTGTACATTTGTGAATAAATAATATTGCAACTAGTAATTAGATAGTTGATTTGAGTTATTATAATAGTAATTAGTAGATTGTATATAATAGTTAGAATAGTTATATTTAGTTTTAGTTTATTTAGTAGTTTGTTTTAATTAGATTAGTGTAATAGTTAGTTTGTTTGTTTTTAGTTAATTTGTTTATTGTTAGTTAGTTTAGTTTCTTTTATTTAGTTTTAGTTAGATTGTTTTAGTTTGTTTTAGTTAGTTTTATTTGTTTTAGTTAGTTTAGTTAGTTTAGATTAGTTTTCTCTTTGGTTTTCTTAAAAGACCTTAGAGCATCCAACGGAGCCGTTAAAGTCGTTAGGGTGGTCCATTCCAAATGGCTTGGGTTATTTAGACAACCCCAAACCGGTTCCACTCTCTCAATTGACGGACGAACAATTTCACCCGTCAACAAATGGCGCTAGAAGGAGGGCCTGAACTTAATTAATGGCACGAGGAGGTCGCAAGACTCCTCCTCCACCTAATCACACACCTATAGTGACTAGAAGCCGTTCAAAAGATAATATTCCCCCTTAAACAACAACTACTTCAACCGAATATCCACAGATCAAAGTTGAGCCAGCAACCCCTAATCCTACAAGTGGTGATATCCAAGAGATTGTTCATCAATCTCTTATCAAAACACATAGTGCCTTAGCCAGTTTAAGGCAACCAAACCGCCTGTGGGGTCAACCTTTAGAATTCTCTGATATCAGAGAACGGTTAGGTAATATAGACCTCACTATGAATCCTTCAGATCCAAACACAAATCCTGCTGCAGGAGGATATGGGATACCTCCTTCACCACCTCCCTCATCTCCTTCCTCTTATGGGGGAGATTCCTCTTCTGACGAAGGCAATCCACCTTCTCAGCCTCCCACACCCACTACCCCAATGGCAAATCAGAACAACCTTGCTAGACCCTGGTTGGACTAGGATGTTGTAGTTGTACCTGGAGCCCAACACCCTTTACCTAAGCACCCGGAGAAATGGCTTCCGAAGTTTGATCCCCATTCAAAACAGATAACCGAAGATCATATCAAAAAATTTATGTTAGTCATCAGACTCTGTAATGTTGAACATGAAGACATCGTCTGTAGGTTGTTCCCTTATACTTTTGAGGGTAATGCATCCACTTGGTACTTTTCCCAACAGCCTCATACCATAGTGTCTTGGAAAAAGTTTGAGTCATGATTTTTGGAAAAATTTGGATATGGTAAACCTCCAGAAGTCTTAGTCATGGATCTTTCGAGCTTAAAGATGAATCCGAAAGAAAAAGTTAAAGATTTTAATCAAAGATTCTTAACGCTTAAAAATCGAATCCCTGCAGATTCTATGCCTACTGAGAGTCTTGTAATAGCTTACTACACTAAAGCTCTACATCAAAGTATAGCTATTTGGGTTAAACGATCTAAAAAGGCCACATTGTTAGAAGATTTTGAAGAGGCTACTGAGTTTGTTTCCTCTTCCAAAAAGAAGGTTGAAATTCTCACCAGACCTACACAAAACAAAACACAACCCGAAAACTCTGATTTGGAAAATTTAACCAAAGTTGTACAAAAATTGTCTAATCAAGTTATAGATTTAAAAAGGTCGATTGAGGAAGCTTCTTAGAGTAAAGGACCCTACAAACCTCCTTTCTGAAAGCCTTTTCCCTCCAACCGGCCTAATCCAAACCCCGAAGGCTTGAACCTAGAAAGTTTGCAATGCGCTCTCCAGACAATTCTAGGAGCTGAAGATGACTTGATGCCCCCTGAAATCCCTCAAGAGGAAGTCGAGCAGGAAACAACTCAAGAAGAAGAGTATTCTCCAAACATCTTTGGACACTTCTCGGATAGTATCTTCTAAGCTAACTTCGAGACTGTTCACCCTTACGACACTAGGAGTAAGACATCAAACAAACCTCCTGCCGAGAACAATACAACTACACCTCCAAAGCCTTCTAAGTCAGTAGAAACTAAACAAAGTAATGTTGGCCCTAAATTAGATTATGATGTTGTTGAAGATCTTAAAAAATTACAGGCTAACATTTCTATTTATGAGTTGTTGAAGTTTCCATTTTTGTTACAGAAGATGTTGCAAAATATTTCAGAAAATGGAAAGAATGGTAACTCAAATGGTAGCAAGGTTGTGCAAAGCAAAGTTCCGCAGAAGACTTCCACAAAAAATAATCCTGATCCTCAAGATAAAGGAAGCCTTCCTATAGCACCTGTAAATAATGTAAGTAATGTAAATAATGTAAATAAAGTAGCATTAGAAAATGTGAGTAAGAAACCACAAGCTACTACTTTAAGTACTCGCAAGAATGTACCTCCTTTTCTTTTAACTTTCGAAATCTTCAACAGAAATGTGCATAATTGTATGGTTGACTCAGGAGCATCATCCAATGTGATGCCTTGGTCTATCTGCCAAAAGATCAACGCTGAAGCAGAACCATCTTCCTTGAAAATCATACAACTTGATCGAACAGATGTCGAAGTTATAGGCGAACTGAAAAATGTATTGATTAGATTATCGTCTAACCCAAAGGTTCATCAGGTTATTGATATAATTGTGGTGGATATTCCAGAAGTGTATGGTCTATTTTTTAGCAGGGACTGGTCGGAGCAGCTACATGGTTACTTCACAACAGACTGGTCTCACTTATGGCTTCCAGAGAACGGTATGCCCAACAAGATCAGAGTGAATCGTGATCATTACCTCAAGTTCACGGTCACAGATTTGAATGACCCTAATGAACCATACACACCTCTTGTTGATTCAACTGAAGTCCAAGGGATGGACACCTTCTTCGGAAATTTCATATCTGAAGCTTCACCTATCAACAATCCTGAACAGCATTCCAAGATCATAGCATATGTGCAACCAACAGGCCCCATGCAACAGTCTCATGAACCTGATGGAAATCAAATTTGGTCTTTATATTTTGACGGTTCTAAGTCTAAAGAAGGAGCTCGTGCAGGCTGCATCATTATCGATCCGGCAGGTAACAAGACATTATTTTCTTGTAGATTAGAATTTGAATGTACGAACAATATCACAGAATATGAGGCTTTATTACAAGGTCTCAGAAAAGCCTTAGACATGCACATTCAAAATCTAGTTGTATTCGGCAACTCTGAGATAGTGGTTAGGCGGGTAAGAGATTCTATACACTGTCTTTCCCCGCATCTCAAAAGTTACCAGTCTGGGGTATGGAGTTTAATGAACAAATTTTCTGCTTTTAATATAAATTCCATCCCTAGATTAAATAATGTTGAAGCAGATCTACTAGCCAATGTTGCCTCTAAACTTCTTCCTGCAGAAGGCTTATCTCCAAACGCATTCTCCGTGGAGCTATTGTTTCGACCATCTGTTCCTGACAATATCACAAATTGGAGAGTATTTGACGATGATCAGCAGATCATTAACTTTCTGCACATGGAAGAAACCTTTTAAGGCGCTGTGATAGATGAACAAACGCATGATGACAATTTGCATGACTTTACGGTAATACCTAATCTGAAATCTCCTGAAGCTCTATCAGACATGGTAAATTTCAACCCAAATATGTTTTTAGATTAGAAAAGTTTTATGATTTTGAGGATAAATTTAAAAGGACGGTCAATTGCAAAACCAATAGTTCCTCATTGTCTTACGAAAAAGTTAATTTAGGAACTAGTGAGCATCCTCAGTGTATCAACTTAGGCTTGGGATGTTCTAGACAAGAAAAAGCTTCTTTTGTTAAATTATTTAAAGAATTCAGGGATGTCTTTGCATGGACTTACGATGATCTTAAAATGTTTGATCCTAATATTATACAACATGTCATCCCGATGAAGGCCCAAACCTTACCCTTCCAACAGAAACTGAGGAAAATGCATCCTAAACTAGAACCGACCGTACAAAAAGAATTGAATAAACTCCTAAGTGCTAAAATAATTTTTCATGTTAGACACACTCAATGGGTATCCAACCTTGTCCCAGTCCGGAAGAAAAATGGGGAAATTCGACTTTGTGTCGATTTTCGGAACCTCAACAAAGCGTCTGACAAAGATAATTATCCTGTCCCGCCCATGGAACAGATCCTTCAACAAGTATCTGTTTCCAAGAGGCTATACTTACTAGATGGTTTCTTTGGATACAACCAAGTCTTGATGTCACCGCCAGACCAATTAAAAACTACCTTCCGTACCTCGTGGGGCACTTATGCTTATCGCAAAATTCCCTTTGGATTGATTAACGCTGGTGCTACCTTTCAGAGAGCTATGGATATTGCTTTTAGAGGCTTAATCAATCACTCCGTAGTAGTCTACTTAGATGATGTGACCATTTATTCGAAAAACAAAGATGATCATCTAGCTCATTTACGAGCCGTTCTGCTACGATGTCGTAAATACGGCATCTCCTTGAACCCCAAGAAGTCCATCTTTGCAGTAGAACAGGGTAAATTACTAGGATTCATCGTGTCTAGTGATGGAATGATTATTGACCCCGAGAGGACGCAATTCATCGCTAAAATTCCCCCACCTACCTCCAAAAAATCCATCCAGTCTTTCCTAGGCCAGATTAATTTCGTGAGAAGATTTGTCCCCAGCTTCTCTGAAATGGTCAGGACTCTCGAGAATCTGATTAAGAAAGACACCCAATATCATTGGGGACCCACAGAAAACCAAGATTTCAATGCTATAAAGAAGGCCATAATTGACGCTCCGTCTCTCATGAGTCCTGATTTCTCTCAAGATTTTACACTCTATACTTTTGCCTCTGATCGTTCCTATGCCGCAGTCCTAACTCAGAAGAATTCCAAGAACAACGAAGTACCCATTGCCTTTATGAGCTCTGCTTTCAAAGGTGCTAAACTTAACTACCCAGTGGTCGATCGACAAGCCTACGCTCTTTTCAAAGCAGTTAATAATTTTCGGTCCTATCTTTTGAAGTCAAGGACGAAGGTCATTGTCCCCTGCCCTACCGTAAGGAACTTGTTTGTGCAAAAGGAGTTAGGAGAGGAAAGAGCCAACTGGGTCACCTCCTTGTAGGAGTATGACTTAGAGATCACCCCAGCACAGATCGTGAGAGGCCAAGGATTGTGTAAGTTGGTTGTTGATTCAGAGATAGGACAGCGAGAAGATAGTGATACGTCAAACCTAGAACCATGCGATCAAAGTTTGATTTGTTCCGCACAAAACCTCGTAAGTCCTTGGTACGACGAGATTAGATTTTGTCTTGAAAATGGATCAGCACCCCGTTACCTTGACCCCTCCAAGAGAAGAGCGTTGAGACTAAAGTCCACCTCCTTTCATGTAGTTAACGGTATACTGTTTCGTCAGAATTTTGACAGCGTACTGATGAGTTGTCTTGAAAAAGACGAAGCATAAAAGGTCTTTCTTGAATTGCATGCAGGAGAAGCTGGTGGTCACTTCGGTGGAGACACCACTGCTCATAAGGTCTTAAGAGCCAGTTACTACTGGCCCACGCTCTTTAGGGACGCCCATGCCTTGTGTCGTAAATGTATTACCTGTCAAAAAGCATCAGGGCGATTGCAAAAACCAGCCTTCCCCTTGCAACCCGTCTCGGTTGATTCTCCTTTCCAGCAATGGGGCCTTGATATCATAGGTCCTATTAACCCTCCATCCTCACAACAACACAAGTATATTGTGATAGCCACTGATTATTTTACTCGATGGTCTGAATCCACCGCGCTAAGAACTGTTAACACAAGTCAGGTGATCGCTTTTCTAAACTCGAATATCATCACTCGTTTCAGTATCCCTGATTGTCTAGTCTTTGATAATGATTCATACTTTTCTTCTCTTGAGATGAGTGAGTTCGCCTTGGAGAAAGGAATAAAACTGAAGTATTCTACTAGTTACTACCCCCAGGGCAACGGTTTAGTAGAATCAACAAACAAGAACTTGATCAAAATTATCAAGAGAACCGTGGCTGATAATCACAAGAACTGGCACAATGCACTGCTAAATGCACTGTGGGTTGATAGGGTAACACCTAAAGCTTCTATAGGTAATCCCCCCTTTTTTCTCATTTATGGCAGAGAATCCATTCTGTCGCCTCGCATTCTTCTTCCTTCGCTTCAATTGTCACAAAAAGTCCAAGAAGAAGATTGTCCCCCTTTAGAAAGGCATATTAATGCTTTGATGAAGTTAGAAGAAGTAAGAACCCAAGCTAGGCGTAAACTAGATCAACATCAACAACTGATTAAAATTTGGTTCGATTCTAACTCCGCTTCTGATAGGAATTTTGAAGTAGGTGATCTCGTCTTGAAGTGGGACAAACCACACGAAGGAAAGGGTGAGCACACCAAGTTTCAAAATTTGTGGCTTGGGCCATTTTTTATTGCTGAAAAGTTGGGTCCTAGTTCCTTTCGATTACAGAATCTTGAAGGGCAGCTTGACACCTATCCGGTGAATGGCCAAGCCCTGAAAAGATACTTTACCTAATTACTACCCTTGTATATTATGTAAATATTTCCTTTTGTTTTTTTTTTCTGTTGTTTTCATTTTTGGTTTTGATTTGATTGATCAGTTTTTTGTGTTTTTGAAACATATGCATGCCTGTGGACTGAGCCATTCAGACAAAGACCATGGGAAAATTTCTTCACTGAAATAACTTCTGGAAGATTGTACGAACATCAATGATATATTTCTGAAACTGATATTTATGTTGGAAAATTTTGTTGTTTGAAAGAAGTTTACTGATTTCAATCTTTGAGCAAAGTTTGTCATGATCATCTATTATCTTTTTACGATGTCCCTTTTCCGTAAAGGAATGACTCAAAAGGATGTCTCCCTGTCATAGCAAGTTGTTTTGTAAATAAAACATTTCTGGAGCTGAATAAAGGACAGTGTCAAAAATTCTGATGAGGTCTAAAAAATATGATAAAATATGAGGATTTTCAGCGTCACCCTGCTCAACTATTCATAAAAGAAAAACAAAATAAAAATATTAATAAGAGTTGTGGGAAGTGTTTGTAAACCCGTCGGGATACTGAACAGGTCCGCTGGCAGTGGGTAAATGCAAGCATGGCGCCAAGACAACCTCGCCGGGGTACTGAACAGGCCTGTTGGAAGTGAAGCAATGTCGGGTACATGAAAATCCGCGTAAAAAATTATGAGAAACCTCTTTAATGTCCTTTATTCTGATCTAGAACTTATTGACGGGATACAGATGTCGGAGTTGGTTGAATGGCAACCCTGTCGAGGCTATGGACGCCTGCTGGTAGCAGTGGCGATGCCAACAGTATTGAAGATTTTATCATTAATATCATGACTTGTTGATCTTAAGACTGTTATTAGTTTTCAGCTTTTAAAACATCGCTGGAAAAGATAGTAAATGATGATGTTTGTACGATTTTCTGATGGTTGTTTTTGAGTTGAAATTTTCTTTGTTGTCCTAATCTGAATTCATTTCGTTTGACAGAGATAACTGCTTCTCCCAGTGTGTCACCATTGTTGGTAGCCAATACAATTTTTTCTATTGCCCTATAAGATGCCTACACCTACGTCTTCTGATCTTCAAATTGACGTCGCATTTTTCAAATAAACAATGTTTTCATTTCTTGCGACAATTTGCAAATGGGTTTCCATTTAGTTTTCACGACTATAAGCGTGAAAACTCTTCCATCATTATTTGAACTGTCATGATATTCTCACTGATATTCTGAAAGGCACTTATTGTATGGCTAAATGAATTTTCAAACTTTGCCTATTCTTACTTTGATTGCGCAATTTAATTTTATTAAACTGGTAAGGCATTGAGCATGAAAATTTATTGTTTGGGACTTTCCTAGTCATTCGATTGCATAGGGGTCATGGTTTTATTTTGTTTTTATATGATGTGATCCTTATTATCCTAAGCTCTTGGCTTATTGATTTTTTGAAATCAATTGTCACCATGTTTTTAAACCTTTGATTAGAATGTTTGATCATGCAAAGGCACGTTGGTTAAACATTTGGGTTTTGATTTAACGTTGAAAGACAATGGTTTGAATTTTTACAATGGCACATATTTGACTTTGGTTCGATTTCACATTGAACATTCATGGTTTCAAACAATACATTGGCGCATTGATATATCATCCACCGTTTGATTTTTGAGTTGGATGAATAATATGGTTTAAACGATGTTATGATTGATTGAACAGCGTTGTACTTTGTCATTACTGCTATGCATGGTGGTGGATAATCCCACCACCCTCGCACACGCACATTAATTTTCTCCCCTTTCATCGTTCGCAGTTGTTAGCCCAAAATATTTTGCTCCTGTGTGTTATTGTTTTCAATCCAAACCCTGACCATGTGCCCGCACCATGGCTCCAGTCGTAAGGGCTGGACCCAATGGTTTCCAGGCTTTGTTGATGTTAGACAGTTCTTACAGTGACCTTGAGGAATTTGGATGGCTCTCGTTCATACAAAATTTTGATGGTTTTAACACTTGCGTGGCTCGAAAATTCGCATTAACCTTTGATGGCTGTCAAGCCAAGGTCGGGGATGTCCAATTGGAAATTGACAAGCAATTTCTCAGTTTAGCCACTGATTTGCCTGCCACTGGAGAAAGATGGTCGAAAAATTGCAAAGTGGAAGAGGTCCCGTGAACACTTCTCTTCCAGTCGCGTAAGGTGAGTTCCTGTGACAAAGGATTGCCCGTGAATATGCTCAAGCAATGTTGGCATGACTTGTTGATGATAACCAAGCAGTTTATCACCTGCCAGGGTCGGCATGGGTTTGTTTTCTTATATCACCTTCTTTTACTAATGGTTTTCATGGGCTATGAGCTTAATATGCCTTATTACTTGCATAGGAGTCTGTTTAAAATGTCTAAAATATACAAACGGAATCAGGCCGAAAGCAGCCTTTTTCACTTTCGGTTGATTAAAATGATTGTCGTTTGTCATTTGAGGTTACGCCGAGACTGTTGGAATGATTTTCGTATTCGCAATAATTTTGAGGATTCGAAACCACCACAAGTTGACAAACCTGTGGTGAGCGAGGGAAAGTCTGTACCCCAGGTACCCTACAGTATTCTGTTACCTAAAACCCTACCCGACTCACCTATCGACCTACCCCATTATGTGACCAAGGATGTCGAAACTGTTAAACCCGTGGCTAAAAGGCCTAAAGCCAAACCTACTGCGAACTCCAAAGTCAAAAAGAACGCCCGATTAATCTCTCGCATCGCAAGAAACAAACCGAAACCTCCTTCCAACCCTGACCCTATCATGGTGAGTGAAGATTCTGACTTGGATGTGGAACGTTACCTGGCAAGTGAGTATCCCTATTCGGAAGGTCTTTGTGCCAAACCTGCATACGACTTTGTGAAAAACCTACCACCTTGCTTGCAAAATGACCCTAATTATCCAGGCATTAAATTGCCTTGTGATACCCCCGGTGATTTGTCAAAACGGTCCCCTACTCTACCTCAACTAGCTGCACCACCCTGTGATCAGTGTGGCTCGTGGTTAGAAAGGTATTATCTTGATGTGCCAATGCTGCAGTCCAGAATTCATTCTCTGGAGGATCAAGTTACAAGGCTTACCAGTCAGAAGGCTAAATTGAAATCCACTGATAAGAAAGAGAGGACAATAGGTTCTATTTTGTTTAAGAATGTGGAGTCGGCTACAGCGGTTGTGAATTCAAAATTGGCATAGCTCGAGCAACCTCACTGGTATGTCTATCACTTTTTTATATAACAAACGCATAGCTCTGTTTACAGCTTGAATTTGCTCTGTCACATAAATATGCATTATGTACATAGTTTGTTTTGATTGATCGAATTTCGTCTCCTAGTTTAGCTTCGATTGAATTTGCTTCGATTCGATGGATTGTGTCATGGATTTGATTGGTTTAATTTTGGCTTAAATTAGATACTCGGTTTCTAATTGAAGTCGTTCCTATTTTTTCTAAAACACAAGTTGTTTCGGGTCTCTCAATTTTGAACTCAATCAATGTTTCGCTTCGAATTGGTTATATTATTTACAATATGGTTGGTAACGATGGCTAATTGTTATAGTTTTATTCACATATGACTTTCGACCAGCTCGGATACAGTTTGGATTATGTTTAATATGATTCTGTTTTATATGCACCCAAATCGTGAATTGATACAAATCGCAACAGTTATATCCAGCCGGATGATTCGCATTGTTTTTCTCCACCATATTATCAGTCTGATCCGTATTGTATTGAATATGTTGTTTGGATTCGATTCGAGGGACGAAATTGACTGTATCCAGTCTCACGAGTTGTTTCTATATTAGACTCAATCGTTATTGGTTTTGATTATTTACCCAGTTTATATTATGAATTATGTTGATTCTCTCACGCTCTTGTTTGTTGACTGTGTGGGGATCAATCACGAAATTCATTGGGTCGATACTGATTGAGTATGATTTCATTTGAACACAATCGAAACAATTTACCTATCTTTACATTTGATTGAATGATATGAATCTGTTGTTATGGCTATAACAAGTTAATAATGGTTGTGATTACTACTTGTTGATCGTGTCTGTTGACTGTGTAACGCTCAGCGGTCAAAGATCTATGTCAAAGTTTGATGTTGTTATGAATGTTTTATTTGACCATAATCGTAACAGTATTTCCATCTTGTATATGATTAAAACAACATGAATCTTATGCTGCCATGGATTATGATTGTGTTTGATGAGATCGTATCACACACGATATGACTTACTATTAACTTCGTTTGATATGAAACAGCCTTGATAATTGTTGACCCGATTTTATGGTAAAATGAAACAGAGTATCCTTACCCCTGTTTTGATTAAATTACTTTTGATTTTGTTTAATTGGAATGATAAAATCATTTGAATCATTAGTAATTCGTTTTTAATGTTTATTGAAATAAAATTGGATTTGATTCCTTTAAAAATATTTGATTTCATTTCATTTGATCCTGTATGCTATTTTAGACTAGCTACAGAATCAGATGATTCTGTAGCTAAGTCTGTAAGATTAGATTTTTATTATTTTGTTAATTAAATATCTTTCTAATTTGATATTTTTGGTCTATTGTAGGTAAATTCGAAATTGCAGTAGAGTTAATGAGCAGTTAGGAGATATTTGGAATACTTCACTTGCATTTCATTTTCTTAGTTTAGTTGATTTTGGGATATCTCCCAGATTATGTAAAACAATTTGATATTATCCACAGGGAGGTTTTACCCTGTGGAGAGACTTATAAATACCTATCATTTTTGTAATAATGATCATCCTCATTCAAGGGAGAACAAGGATAATGGAGTTTTAATACAGACTGAAGCAGAATTTGGTGTTTTGTCACAGCTTTAGCTTCTCATTATATCAATATTTTGGTTCATGTTGTGTATATCAATTTGTATCTGGTTAATGACTACTTTAGCTATCTTAATCATGTGCAAATGATATAATTTTAATCACTGTAATCCATATCTAGTTTCTTTCAAATATATAAAAGACATAACAATTGTTAATTCAGTTTGTGAATGAGAGGTTTATCTTCTTCATTGATTGAATTATCAAATATAAGTTTTTGCATAACAGGTTTCCCTTATTGCAGAGATTTATACATCTTATAGTTGTTATGATTTTTTGTGTCTTGTTTGTTCTGTAAACACTCAAAGAGCAGCACAGCCTATCGTTTACGAGAAGCTTTTGAGATCAATCCAGTGCGAGATTCCTTCCTCCGACCAGCTTCAGAGTCATCACACACGAGACAAATTAGGAGCGCTTCCAGGTCAATTAATCTTTCCTTTGTTGTTTTCATAAGTAGTTTAATTAGATTTATATTAGATTGTTTAATTTTAGTAAATATATTAGATCGTTTAATTTCAGTAGTTTTATTTTTTTTTCATAAAATATAAAAATCAAAAAACATATCTTGCTGTCTTAGGGCAGAAAACACATGAGTTTTGCAGGTTTTAATTAAATCTGTAGGTTGTTTATAGTGTACATTTATGAATAAGTAATATTGCAACTAGTAATTAGATAGTTGATTTGAGTTATTATAATAGTAATTAGTAGATTGTATATAATAGTTAGAATAGTTATATTTAGTTTTAGTTTATTTAGTAGTTTGTTTTAATTAGATTAGTGTAATAGTTAGTTTGTTTGTTTTTAGTTAATTTGTTTATTGTTAGTTAGTTTAGTTTCTTTTATTTAGTTTTAGTTAGATTGTTTTAGTTAGTTTTAGTTTGTTTTATTTGTTTTAGTTAGTTTAGTTAGTTTAGATTAGTTTTCTCTTTGGTTTTCTTAAAAGACCTTAGAGCGGCCAACAGATCTGTTAAACTCATCAGGGTGGTCCATTCCAAACGGCTTGGGTTATTTAGGCAACCCCGGACCGGTTCCACTCTCTCAATTGACGGACGAACAATTTTGCCCGTCAACAAATGGTGCTAGAAGGAGGGCCTGAACTTAATTAATGGCATGAGGCAGTCGCAAGACTCCTCCTCCACCTAATCGCACACCTATAGTGACTAGAATCTGTTCACAAGAGAATATTCCCCCTCAAACAACAACTACTTCAACCGAAGATCCACAGATCACAGTTGAGCCAGCAACCCCTAATCCTACAGGTGGTGATATCCAAGAGATTGTTCGTCAATCTCTTATCAAAAAACATAGTGCCTTAGCCAGTTTAAGGAGACCAAACCGCCCGTGGGGAAACCTTTAGACTTCTCTGATATCAAAGAACAGTTAGGTGATATAGACCTCACTGTGAATCCTTCAGATCCAAACACAAATCCTGCTGCAGGAGGATCTGGGATACCTCCTTCACCACCTCCCTCATCTCCTTCCTCTTCTGGTGGAGATTCCTCTTCTGACGAAGGCAATCCACCTTCTCAGCCTCCCACACCCACTACCCCAATGGAAGATCAGAACAACCATGCTAGACCCTGGTTGGACCAGGATGTTGTAGTTGTACCTAGAGCCCAACACCCTTTACCTACGCACCCAGAGAAATGGCTTCTGAAGTTTGATCCCGATTCAAAATAGATAGTCGAAGATCATATCAAAAAATTTATGTTAGCCATCAGACTCCATAATGTTGAACATGAAGACGTCATCTGTAGGTTGTTCCCTTATACTTTTGAGGGTAATGCATCCACTTGGTACTTTTCCCAACATCCTCATACCATAGTGTCTTGGGAAAAGTTTGAGTCATGCTTTTTGGAAAAATTTGGAGATGGTAAACCTCCAGAAGTCTTAGTCATGGATCTTTTGAGCTTAAATATGAATCTGAAAGAAAAAGTTAAAGATTTTAATCAAAGATTCTTAACGCTTAAAAATCGAATCCCTGCAGATTCTATGCCTGTTGAGAGTCTTGTAATAGTTTACTACACTAAAGCTTTACATCAAAGTATAGATATTTGGGTTAAACGATCTAAAAAGGCCACATTGTTAGAAGCTTTTGAAGAGGCTACTCAGATTGAAAAAGACATACTTAGTCTTAAGGAATCTTCTAGAAACGAAACTGAGATTGTTTCCTCTTCCAAAAACAAGGTTGAAATTCTCACCAGACCTACACAAAACAAAACATAACCCGAAAACTCTGATTTGGAAAATTTAACCAAAGTTGTACAAAAATTGTCTAATCAAGTTATAGATTTAAAAAGGTCGACTGAGGAAGCTTCTTCGAGTAAAGGACCCAACAAACCTCCTTTCCGAAATCCTTTTCCCGCAACCGGCCTAATCCAAACCCCGAAGGCTTGAACCTAGAAAGTTTGCAATGCGCTCTCCAGACAATTCTAGGAGCTCAAGATGACTTGATGCCCCCTGAAATCCCTCAAGAGGAAGTCGAGCAGGAAACAACTCAAGAAGAAGAGTCTTATCCAAACATCTTTGGACACTTCTCGGATAGTATCTTCCAATCTAACTTTGAGACTGTTCACCCTTAAGACACTAGGAGTAAGACATCAAACAAACCTCCTGGCGAGAACAATACAACTACACCTCCAAAGCCTTCTAAGTCAGTACAAACTAAACAAAGTAATGCTGGCCCTAAATTAGATTATGATGTTGTTGAAGATCTTAAAAAATTACGGGATAACATTTCTATTTATGAGTTGTTGAAGTTTCCATTTTTGTTACAGAAGATGTTGCAAAATATTTCCGAAAATGGAAAGAATGGTAACTCAAATGGTAGCAAGGTTGTGCAAAGCAAAGTTCCGTAGAAGACTTCCACAAAAAATAATCCTAATCCTCAAGATAAATGAAGCCTTCCTGTAGCACCTGTAAATAATGTAAGTAATGTAAATAATGTAAATAAAGTAGCATTAGAAAATGCGAGTAAGAAACCACAAGCTACTACTTTAAGTACTCGCAAGAATGTACCTCATTTTCTTTTAAATTTCGAAATATTCAACAGAAATGTGCATAATTGTATGGTTGACTCAGGAGCATCATCCAATGTGATGCCTTGGTCTGTCTGCCAAAAGATCAACGCTGAAGCAGAACCATCTTCCTTGAAAATCATACAACTTGATCGAACAGATGTCAAAGTTATAGGCGAATTGAAAAATGTATTGATTAGATTATCGTCTAACCCAAAGGTTCATCAGGTTATTGATATAATTGTGGTGGATATTCCAGAAGTGTATGGTCTGTTTTTTAGCAGGGACTGGTCGGAGCAGCTACATGGTTACTTCGCAACAAACTGGTCTCACTTATGGCTTCCAGAGAACGGTAAGCCCAACAAGATCAGAGTCAATCGTGAGCGTTACCTCAAGTTCACGGTCACAGATTTGAATGACCCTAATGAACCATACACACCTCCCTCTAATTCACCTGAAGTCCAAGGGATGGACACCTTCTTTGAAAATTTCATAGCTGAAGCTTCACCTATCAACAATCCTGAACAACAGTTCGAGATCATAGCATATGTGCAACCAACAGCCCCCATGCAACAATCTCATGAACCCGATGGAAATCAAATTTGGTCTTTATATTTTGACGGTTCTAAGTCTAAAGAAGGAGCTGGTGCAGGCTGCATCATTATCGATCCGGTAGGTAACAAGACATTAATGGCTTGTAGATTAGAATTTGAATGTACGAACAATATCGCAGAATATGAGGCTTTATTACAAGGTCTCAGAAAAGCCTTAGACATGCACATTCAAAATCTAGTTGTATTCGGTGACTCTGAGATAGTGGTTAGGCAGGTAAGAGATTCTATACACTGTCTTTCCCCGCATCTCAAAAGTTACCAGTCTGAGGTATGGAGTTTAATGACCAAATTTTTCGCTTTTAATATAAATTCCATCCCTAGATTAAATAATGCTGAAGCAGATCTACTTGCTAATGTTGCCTCTAAACTTCTTCCTGCAGAAGGCTTATCTCCAAACGCATTCTCCGTGGAGCTATTGTTTCGGCCATCTGTTCCTAACAATATCACAAATTGGAGAGTATTTGACGATGATCAACAGATCATTAAATTTATGCACATGGAAGAAACCTTTCAAGGCATTGTGATAGATGAACAAGCGCACAACGACAATTTGCATGACTTTACGGTAATACCTATTCCGAAATCTCATGAAGCTCTATCAGACATGGTAAATGTCATACCCAAATATGTTGTTATATTAGAAAAGTTTTATGATTTTGAAGATAAATATAAAAAGACGGTCAATTGCAAAACCAATAGTTCCTCATTGTCTTATGAAAAAGTTAATTTAGGAACTAGTGAGAATCCTCAGTGTATCAACTTAGGCTTGGGATGTTCTAGACACGAAAAAGATTATTTTGTTAAATTATTTAAATAATTCAAGGATGTCTTTGCATGGACTTACGATGATCTTAAAACGTTCGATCCTAATATTATATAACATGTCATCCCGATGAAGCCCCAAACCTTACCCTTCCAACAGAAACTGAGGAAAATGCATCCTAAACTAGAACCGACCGTACAAAAAGAATTGAATAAACTCCTAAGTGCTAAAATAATTTTTCATGTTAGACACACTCAATGGGTATCCAACCTCATCCCAGTCTGGAAGAAAAACAGGGAAATTGGACTTTGTGTCGATTTCTGGAACCTCAACAAAGCGTCTGACAAAGATAATTATCCTGTCCCGCCCATGGAGCAGATCCTTCAACAAGTATCTAGTTCTGAGAGGCTATCCTTACTAGATGGTTTCTCTATATACAACCAAGTCTTGATGTCACCGCCAGACCAATTAAAAACTACCTTCCGTACCCCATGGGGCACTTATGCTTATCACAAAATGCCCTTTGGATTGATTAACGCTGGTGCTACCTTTCAGAGAGCTATGGATATTTATTTTAGAGGCTTAATCAATCACTCCGTAGTAGTCTACTTAGATGATGTGACCGTTTATTCGAAAAACAAAGTCGATCATCTAGCTCATTTACGAGCCGTTATGCTACGATGTCGTAAATACGGCATCTCCTTGAACCCCAAGAAGTCCATCTTTGCAGTAGAATAGGGTAAATTACTAGGATTCATCGTGTCTAGTGATGGAATGATTATTGACCCTAAGAGGACTCAATTCATCACTAAACTTCCCCCACCTACCTCCAAAAACTCCGTGCAGTCTTTCCTAGGCCAGATTAATTTTGTCAGAAGATTTGTCCCCAACTTCTCCAAAATGGTCAGGCCTCTCCAGAATCTGATTAAGAAAGACACCCAATATCACTGGGTACCCACAGAAAACCAAGCTTTCAATGCTATAAAGAAGGCCATAATTGACGCTCCATCTCTCATGAGTCCTGATTTCTCTCAAGATTTTACACTCTATACTTTTTCCTCTGATCGTTCCTATGTTGGAGTCCTAACTCAGAAGAATTCCAAGAACAACGAAGTACCCATCGCCTTTATGATATTTTCTTTCAAAGGTGTTGAACTTAACTACCCGGTGGTCGATCGACAAGCCTACGCTGTTGTCAAAGAAGTTAAGCATTTTCGGTCCTATCTTTTGAAGTCAAGGATGAAGGTCATTGTCCCCTGCCCTGCCGTAAGGAACTTGTTAGTGAAAAAGGAGTTAGGAGAGAAAAGAGCCAACTGGGTCACCTCCTTGCAGGAGTATGACTTAGAGATCACCCCAGCACAGATCATGAGAGGCCAAGGATTGTGTAAGTTGGTTGTTGATTCAGAGATAGGACAACGAGAAGATAGTGATACATCAAACCTAGAACCACACGATCAAAGGTTGATTTCTTGCGCACAAAACCTCGTAAGTTCTTGGTACGACGACATTAGATTTTGTCTTGAAAATGGATCAGCACCCCATCACCTTGACCCCTCCAAGAGAAGAGCATTGAGACTAAAGTCCGCCTCCTTTCATCTAGTTAACGGTATACTGTTTCGTCAGAATTTTGACGGCGTACTGATGCGTTGTCTTGAAAAAGACAAAGCAGAAAAAGTCTTGTTTGAATTACATGCAGGAGAAGCTGGTGGTCACTTCGGTGGTGACACCACTGCTCATAAGATCTTAATAGCCAGTTACTACTGGCCCACGCTCTTTAGGGACGCCCATGCCTTGTGTCGTAAATGTATTACCTGTCAAAAAGAATCAGGGCAATTGCAAAAACCAACCTTCCCCTTGCAACCCGTCTCGGTTGATTCTCCTTTCCAGCAATGGGGCCTTGATATCATAGGTCCTATTAACCCTCCATTCTCACAACAACACAAGTATATTGTGACAACCACTGATTATTTTACTCGATGGTCTGAAGCCATCGCGCTAAGAACTGTTAACACAAGTCAGGTGATCGCTTTTCTAAACTCGAATATCATCACTCGTTTCAGTATCCCTGGTTGTCTACTCTTTGATAATGCTTCATACTTTTCTTCTCTTGAAATGAGTGAGTTCACCTTGGAGAAAGGAATAAAACTGAAGTATTCTGCTAGTTACTACCCCTAGGGCAATGGTTTAGCAGAATCAACAAACAAGAACTTGATCAAAATTATCAAGAGAACCGTGGTTGGTAATCACAAGAACTAGCACAGTGCACTACTAAATGCACTGTGGGCTGATAGGGTAACACCTAAAGATGCTATAGGTAATCCCCCCTTTTTTCCCGTTTATGGCAGAGAAGCCATTCTGCCGCCTCACATTCTTCTTCCTTCGCTTCAATTGTCACAAAAATTCCAAGAAGAAGATTGTCCCCCTTTAGAAAGCCGTATTAACTCTTTGATGAAGTTAGAAGAAGTAAGAACCCAAGCTAGGCGTAAACTAGATCAACATCAACAACTGATTAAAAGCTGGTTCGATTCTAACTCTGCTTCTGATAGGAATTTTGAAGTAGGTGATCTCGTCTTGAAGTGGTACAAACCACATGAAGGAAAGGGTGAGCACACCAAGTTTCAAAATTTGTGGCTTGGGCCATTTTTTATTGTTGAAAAGTTGGGTCATAGTTCCTTTCGATTATAGAATCTTGAAGGGAAGCTTGACACCTATCCGGTGAATGGCCAAGCCCTGAAAAGATACTTCACATGATTACTACCCTTGTATATTACATAAATATTTCCTTTTGTTTTTATTTTTCTGTTGTTTTCGTTTTTGGTTTTGATTTGATTGATCGTTTTTTTGTGTTTTTGAAACATATGCATGCTTGTGCACTGAGCCATTCAGACAAAGACCATGCGAAAATTTCTTCACTGAAATAACTTCTGGAAGATTGTACGAACATCACTGATATATTTCTGAAACTGATATTTATGTTGGAAAATTTTGTTGTTTGAAAGAAGTTTACTGATTTCAATCTCTGAGCAAAGTTTGTCGTGATCATCTATTATCTTTTTATGTTGTCCCTTTTCCGTAAAGGAATGACTCAAAAGGAAGTCTCCCTATCATAGTAATTTGTTTTGTAAATAAAACATTTCTGGAGCTGAATAAAGGACAGTGTCAAAAATTCTGATGAGGTCTAAAAAATATGATAAAATATGAGGATTTTTAGCGTCACCCCACTCATCTATTCATAAAAGAAAAACAAAATAAAAATATTAATAAGAGCTGTGGGAAGTGTTTGTAAACCTGCCAGGATACTGAACAGATCCGCTGGCAGCGGGTAAATGCAAGCATGGAGCCAAGACAACTTTGTCGAGGTACTGAACAGGCCTGCTGGCAGCGAAGCAATGTCGGGTACATGAAAATCTGCATAAAATTTTATGAGAAACCTCTTTAATGTCCTTTATTCTGATCTAGAACTTCTTGACGGGATACAGATGTCAGAGTGGGTTGAATGGAAACCCTGTCGAGGCTATGGAAGGCTTCTGGAAGGAGTGGCCATGCAAACAGTATTGAAGATTTTATCATTAATATCATGACTTGTTGATCTTAAGACTGTTATTAGTTTTCAGCTGTTAAAACATCGCTGGAAAAGATAGTAAATGATGATGTTTGTACGATTTTCTAATGGTTGTTTTTGAGTTGAAATTTTCTTTGCTATCCTAATCTGAATTCATTTCTTTTGACAGAGATAACTGCTTCTCCCAGTGTGTCGCCATTGTTGGCTGCCAATACAATTTTTTCTATTGCCCTATAAGCTGCCTACACCTACGTCTTCTGAACTTCAAATTGACATCGCATTTTGCAAATAAACAATGTTTTCATTTCTTGCGACAATTTGCAAATGGGTTTCCATTTAGTTTTCATGACTATAAGCATGAAAACTCCTCCATCGTTATTTGAACTATCATGATCTTCTCATCGATATTCTGAAAGACACTTATTGTATGGTTAAATGAATTTTCAAACTTTGCCTATTCTTACTTTGATTGTGCAATTTAATTTTATTAAACTGGTAAGGCATTGAGCATGAAAATTTATTGTTTGGGACTTGCCTAGTCATTCGATTGCATAGGGGTCATGGTTTTATTTTGTTTTTATATGATGTGATCATTATTATCCTAAGCTCTTGGCTTATCGATTTTTTGAAATCAATTGTCACCATGTTTTTAAACCTTTGATTAGAATGTTTGATTATGAAAAGGCACGTTGGTTAAACATTTGGGTTTTGATTTAACGTTGAAAGACAACGGTTTGAATTTTTACAATGGTACATATTTGACTTTGGTTCGATTTCACATTGAACATTCATGCTTTCAAACAATACATTGACGCATTGATATATCATCCACCGTTTGATTTTTGAGTTGGACGAATAATATGGTTTAAACGATGTTATGATTGATTGAACAACGTTGTACTTTGTCATTACTTCTATTCATGGCAGTGGATAATCCCACCACCCTTGCACGCGCACATTAATTTGCTCCACTTTCATCATTCGCAGCTGTTAGCCCAAAAGTTTTTTCTCGTGTGTGTTATTGTTTTCAATCCAAACCCTGACCATGTGCCCGCACCGTGGTTCCAGTCGTAAGGGTTGAACCCAATGGTTGCCAGGCTCTGTTGATGTTCGACAGTGCTTATAGTGACCTTGAGGAATTTGGATGGCTCCCGTTCATACAAAAGTTTGATGGTTTTAACCCTTGTGTGGCTCGACAATTTGCATTAACCTTTGATGGCTGTCGAGCCAAGGTCGGGGATGTCCAATTGGAAATTGACAAGCAATTTCTCAATTTAGCCACCGGTCTATTTGCCATTGGACAAAGATGGTCCAAAAATTTCAAAGTGGAAGAGGTCCCGTGGACACTGCTCTTCCAGTCGCGTAAGGTGAGTTCCTGTGACAAAGGTTTGCCCACGAATATGCTCAAGCAAACGTTGGCATGACTTGCTGATGATAACCAAGCAGTTTATCACCTGCGAGGGTCGGTATGGGTTTGTTTTCTTATATCACCTTCGTTTACTGATGGTTTTCATGGGCTATGAGCTTAATATGCCTTATTACTTGCATAGGAGTCTGTTTAAAATGTCTAAAAGATACAAACGAAATCAGGCTGAAAGCAGCCTTTTTCACTTTGGGTTGATTAAAATGATTGTCGTTTGTCATTTGAGGTTACGCCGAGACTGTTGGAATGATTTTCTTATTCACAATAATTTTGAGGATTCGAAACCACCACAAGTTGACAAAGCTGTGGTGAGCGAGGGCAAGTCTGTACCCCAGGTACCCTACAGTATTCTGTTACCTAAACCCCTACCCAACTCACCTATCGACCTACCCCATTCTGTGACCAAGGATGTCGAAAATGTTAAACCCGTGTCTAAAAGGCCTAAAGCCAAACCTACTGTGAATTCCAAAGGCAAAAAGAACGCCCGATTAATCTCTCGCATGGCAAGAAACAAACCGAAACCTCCTGCCAACCCTGACCCTATCATGGTGAGTGAAGATTCTGACTCGGAGGTGGAACGTTACCTAGCAAGTGAGTATCCCTATTCGGAAGGTATTTGTGCCAAACCCGCATACGACTTTGTGAAAAACCTACCACCTTGCTTGCAAAATGACCCTAATTATCCAGGCATTAAACTGCCTTGTGAAACCCCCGATGATTCGTCAAAACCCTCCCCTAGTCTACCTCAACCAGCTACGCCACCCTGTGATCAGTGCGACTCTTGGTTAGAAAGGTATTATATTGATTTGCCAATGCTGCAATCCAAAATTCATTCTATGGAGGATCAAGTTGCAAGGCTTACCAGTTAGAAGGCTAAATTGCAATCCACTTATAAGAAACAGAGGATAATAGGTTCTATTTTGTTTAAGAATGTGGAGTCAGCTACAGCGGTCGTGAATTCAAAATTGGCATAGCTCGAGGAGCCTCACTGGTATGTCTATCACTTGTTTATATAACAAACTCATAGCTCTTTTTACAGCTTGAATTTTCTCTGTCACATAAATATGCATTATGTACATAGTTTGTTTTGATTGATCGAATTTCATCTCCTAGTTTAGCTTCTATTGAATTTGCTTCGATTCGATGGATTGTGCCATGGATTTGATTGGTTTGATTTTGGATTAAATTGGATACTCGGTTGCTAATTGAATTCGTTCCTATTTTTTCTAAAACACAAGCTGTTTCTGGTATCTCAATTTTGAACTCAATCAATGTTTCGATTCAAATTGGTTATATTATTTACGATATGGTTGGTAACGATGGTTAATTGTTATAGTTTTATTCACATATGAATTTCGACCAGCTCAGATACATTTTGGATTATGTTTAATATGATTTTGTTTTATATGCACCCAAATCGTGAATTGATACAAATCATAACAGTTATATCCAACCGGATGATTCACATTGTTTTTCTCCACCATATTATCAGTATGATTTGTATTGTATTGAATATGTTGTTTGGATTCGATTCGAGGGGCGAAATTGACTGTATCCAGTCTCACGAGTTGTTTCTATATTAGACTCAGTCGTTATTGGTTTTGATTATTTACCCAGTTTATATTATGAATTCTGTTGATTCTATCACGTTCCTGTTTGTTGACTGTGTGGGGATCAATCACGAAATTCGTTGGGTCAATACTAATTGAGTATGATTTCATTTGAACACAATCGAAACAGTTTACCTATATTTACATTTGATTGAATGATATGAATCTGTTGTTATGACTATAACGAGTTAGTAATGGTTGTGATTAGTACTTGTTGATCCTATCTGTTGACTGTATAATGCTCAGCAGTTAAAGATCTATGTCAAAGTTTGAAGTTGTTATGAATGTTTTATTTGACCATAATCGTAACAGTATTTCCATCTTGTATATATGATTAAAACAACATGAATCTTATGCTGCCATGGATTATGATTGTGTTTGATGAGATCGTATCACACACAATATGACTTACTATTAATTTCATTTGATATGAAACAACCTTGATAATTGTTGACCCGATTTTATGGTAAAATGAAACAGAGTATCCTTACCCCTATTTTGATTAAATTACTTTTGATTTTGTTTAATTGGAATGATAAAATCATTTGAATCATTAGTAATTCGTTTTTAATGTATATTGAAAGAAAATTGGATTTGATTCTTTTAAAAAGATTTGATTTCATTTCATTTGATCCTATATGCTATTTTAGACTAGCTACAAAATCAAATGATTCTGTAGCTAAGTCTGTAAGATTAGATTTTTATTATTTTGTTAATTAAATATCTTTCTAATTTGATATTTTTGGTCTATTGCAGGTAAATTCGAAATTGCAGTAGAGTTAATGAGCAGTTAGGAGATATTTGGAATATTTCACTTGCATTTCATTTTCTTAGTTTAGTTGATTTTGGGATATCTCCCAGATTATGTAAAACAATTTGATATTATCCACATGGAGGTTTTACCCTGTGGAGAGACTTATAAATACCTATCATTTTTGTAATAATGATCATCCTCATTCAAGGGAGAACAAGGATAATGGAGTTTTAATACAGACTGAAGTAGAATTTGGTGTTTTGTCACAGCTTTAGCTTCTCATTATATCAATATTTTGTTTCATGTTGTGTATATCAATTTGTATCTGGCTAATGACTACTTTAGCTATCTTAATGCAAATGATATAATTTTAATCACTGTAATCCATATCTGGTTTCTTTCAAATATATAAAAGACATAACAATTGTTAATTCAGTTTGTGAATGACATGTTTATCTTCTTCATTGATTGAATTATCAAATATAAGTTTTTGCATAACAGGTTTCCCTTATTGCAGATATTTATACATCTTATAGTTGTTATGATTTTTTATGTCTTATTTGTCATGTAAACACTCAAAGAGCAGCACAACCTATCGTTTACGAGAATCTTTTGAGATCAATCCGGTGCGAGTTTCCTTCCTCCGACCAGCTTCAGAGTCATCACACACGGGACAAATTAGGAGCGCTTCCAGGTCAATTAATCTTTCCTTTGCTCTTTTCATAAGTAGTTTAATTTAGATATAAGTTTAATTATATTTATATTAGATTGTTTAATTTCAGTAAATATATTAGATCGTTTTATTTCAGTCGTTTTATTTCTTTTTCATAAAATATAAAAATAAAAAAACATATCTTGTTGTCTTAGGGCAGAAAACACATGAGTTTTGCAGGTTTTAATTAAATCTGTAGGTTGTTTATAGTGTACATTTGTGAATAAATAATATTGCAACTAGTAATTAGATAGTTGATTTGAGTTATTATAATAGTAATTAGTAGATTGTATATAATAGTTAGAATAGTTATATTTAGTTTTAGTTTATTTAGTAGTTTGTTTTAATTAGATTAGTGTAATAGTTAGTTTGTTTGTTTTTAGTTAATTTGTTTATTGTTAGTTACTTTAGTTTCTTTTATTTAGTTTTAGTTAGATTGTTTTAGTTAGTTTTAGTTATTTTTATTTCTTTTAGTTAGTTTAGTTAGTTTAGATTAGTTTTCTCTTTGGTTTTCTTAAAAGACCTTAGAGCGGCCAACGGAGCCGTTAAACTCATCAGGGTGGTCCATTCCAAATGGCTTGGGTTATTTAGAAAACCCCGGACCGGTTCCACTCTCTCAATTGACGGACGGACAAATTCTCCCGTCAACAAGTACTTACCTTGAGTCCAAGTGATTTTTCTTTCCTTGGATACTATCTATCTAAATTTAATACGCACAAAATTTTATGTGAAGAATGTATGATAACAATGGAGGAAGAGAATTGCATCTATCTTATTCTTTCTACACTAGGTAGTGCATATTCTGTGTTTGTATCTACCTTTTATGCCATGAGAGAGGCTGTAGAGAAAGCTTATCAAAAACCCACTCTTGAGTCCTTTTGTGTTGCTTTGATTAGAGAGGAATATAATCTTGTACAACTTGGAGTGATCAACACTGTAGGTACCTCCAAAAAATCCTTAGTTCCCCAGTAGAAAGATAAACCCAAGTGTCCCAAGAAGAAACATCCTCGCTACAACAACAAGAAACATAAGAGTCCCAAACTCGTTCAGAAAACTTCAGCTCCTAATGGTGACAAAGGAGCAAAATATAAAAATAATAAGATGGACAGAAATTGCAACTTTTGTGATAAAGATGGTCATGATGAGTCTAAATGTTTCAAGAAGATTGTAGATTTAGAAGAAGTGATGAAGAAGCACAACATCAGTATTGATTCTACTTCTTCTTCTCATGGACATGCACTTTCCACTTCTGGTTTCTCCTTCAACACAACTTCTACTTCTTCTTCTGATGAGTGGCTTATTGATTCAAGAGCATATTATCACTAAGGATAAAGACGTATTTTCTGTTCTAAATGAATGTAACACCAAGAAAATATATGTTGGTGATGATAGATCTCTTAGTGTTGTAGGATCCAGAACAGTTCAATTAGATAATGGTCATTTCAATGATGTATTATGTGTTCCAATTCTTTCTTGTAACCTTCTATCAGTATATCAAATCACTCATTCAGGTGAAGGTAAAACTGTAGATTTTTCACCTCACCAAGTTGTAATCAAGGATCTAAAATATCCTAAGAATGTTCTTGCAACTCGAATTGTTGATGATATTACGAGGTCGTACAAGTTTGAAAACTTTTGGTCATCATATTTTTCATCAGTTTTTGTTGCTCATAACGATGACTTGAGAAAACTTTGGCATGAGCAGTTTGGTCATCTAAACTATCGCTCATTACAACAACTATGCAATCAAAATATGGTGACTGATCTTCCTCTTGTTTCATGCAAATATGGTTTTTGTGCCAATTGTGTTCTCAGAAAACATCATCGGGACAATTTTGACAAATGTTCCTCTTGGCACGCTTCGAGCAATTTGCATCTTGTTCACAATTATTTGTGTGGTCCATTTTCGTCTCCTTCTTTTTCTGGGTGCAAGTATTTCTTAACTTTCATTGATGATTTTTCCAAACGTACTTGGGTTTACTTCTTAAAACTTAAGAGCAAAGTTTTTGACAAGTTTTTGGCCAACGAGGTCCTTGTAGAAAAATAATCTGGACATAAAATTCAAAAGTTAAGAACAAATAATGGAAGCGAATATGTGAACAATAATTTTGGAATTTACTAGACTACACATGGCATGCAAATGCAACACAATGTTCCATATACACCAAAACAAAATGGTGTTGTTGAGAGAAAGAACCACACATTAAAAGAAATGGCTAATTGTGTGATCCAATCTAAGGGATTAAGTCTAAAGTATTGGGCAAAAGCAATCAACTGTGCAAATTACATAGTCAATCACACTCCCACAACGACTCTTAAAACTACAGTTCACTAAAAGAATCTTGGACTAAAATTAAACCATATGTAAGTCACTTTTGTGTATTTTCCAGTATAGCATAGGCTCACATTCCAGATGAGAAAAGGAAAGCATTGCAGCCTAAAAGTGAGAAGTGTATATTTGTTGGTTATTCTGAAGATGTCAAAGGTTATAAACTTATTCAACCACATTGGAATAAAATTATTCTTAGAAGAGATGTTAAATTTGATGAAAATATCTTAGCCTGCGAGCCTAATTCAGTGGTTGTGCCTTCTTCAACCAGCGAAACATCTTCGACGTTTGTGCCTTCCTCTATTCCTATTCTAGTTTCTTCTTCGCATGATGACAATGAGGATGAAAATCCACCTCCTCTTGCTCACCTTCCTCCAGATAAGTCCTTTGAACCTGAACCAACACCAGTTCCACCGCTTCCTAGATGGGTATGTTTAACACGAGAAACAACTGGTGGTCATGTTGGTGATCCTTCAGATCAACATCGACACGTTCACAGTTTCAGCCAGCATATTCTATTTTCACTCAAGTTTCAGAGACTCATGATCAAGAGACATTTCCAGAAGCTTCAGGACATCCATATTTGGATACAACAATGAATGAAGAGTATCGTTCTTTAATGGAAAGCAATACTTGGGATCTTGTAACTCTTCCAAAAGGAAGAAAACTTGTCATATGTAAATGGGTTTACAGATCTAAGTATGCATCAGATGGAAGTGTTGAAAGACACAAATCTCGATTAGTTGCCAAAGAATTTTTCCAAGTTGAAGGCATTGACTATGATGAAACCTTTTCCCTTGTAGCCAAAATGAAATCCATCCGCCTTGTTCTTGCCCTTGTTGCCTCATATAAATGGGAGGTCCACGAGATGGATGTTAAATCTTCTTTCTTGCATGACGATTTGAAAGAAGAAATCTACGTGGAACAACCTCTTTGGTATTTCCAAAATGACTCTAGCTTTGTTTGTCACCTTAAGAAATCTCTTTACAATCTTAAGAAAGCACCCCGAGCTTGGTGGCAGTAAGCTTGACTTTAGACTGGAATGGAGAAGGGGCTAGTTTACAATCATCCATGTGAAAGTGACGAAGAAGGTCACAAGCATACTTAGACTCAGAAATAAAAATTCCTCTTATACTTGACTCATACCCATCCTCATCTTTCCTTTGATGTTGGTATTGTTTCCCGGTATATGAAAACACCCCATGAAGGACATTGAAAAGAAGCTAAAAGGATACTTCGCTATGTCCGTGGTACAGTTTAGTTTAGGATACATTGTTGTTCAGGGGTGACTCCTTTATTGGTTGGTTTCACTAATTCAGATTGGGTCGAAGACCCTGATGATCGAAAGTCTATTGCAGGTGATGTTTTCAGCCTTGGTTCACGACCTATCACTTGGTCCTATAAGAAACATCAGGCTATTGCACTTTCTTCAGAAGAAGCAGAGTACTGAGCAATGGTAAATGCAAGTCATGAAGCCTTGTGGCTTTGACACATCCTTTCATAATTTGGATTTGAGCAGCAACATCCGACCATCCTTTGGTATAATAATGAGAGTGTCATCAAGCTCGCCAAAGACCTAGTTCAAGGACAACAAGCACATTGAGATACAAATGCACTTCATCAGAAAGATCATTCATGATCAAGGTATTGAAGTGCTATTTTTTCCTACAAAAGATCAAGTTGCAGACATTTTCACAAAGTCTCTTACAGAAGCAATTTTTTCCAAAGTTCGATCTATGTTAGGAGTTCAGGAAGTTGTCATTAAGGGGGAATAGGATATCATTCCTCCTTCTTTCTCCTATTGTGTCAGCATTGTAAATCCTTCAATCTTATCCCAAATTGTTCTTAAGGGGGGATGTTAGGATATTCAGACACTTAAGAGTTAGTTAAGATCTACTTAGTCTAATGTGTCATTAGGTAAAAGTTTGTTTCCTAGTGTGTTTCTTTAGTATGCATTAGTTTGCATTTGTAGTTAGGAAATCCAAGGATCACTATATGTACATAGAGTGATCTTACAGTTCATACTCTCCGCGATCTTAACAACCATTAATCCTTGGCTTAACCCCTGATTGGTCCATGATCTCTATTTAAAGAGCATGGAGGGTCATTTTTCGATGATGGATTGTGAGAAACTCTATTGTAAAATCTCTTTGTAATCTTTTTCTTTTGTATTAATAAACTGACCACGTTGGCTGGTCGTGTTGATATTTAATGTGGTTATGTGAGTGTTGATATTTGATGTGGTTATATGAATGGTTACTGAAGATGTTCATCCTTTGTTGAAATACCTGTGTTGTCAAACAAAACACACAAAATATCCTTAGATTAACTCACTTGTAGTGCAAAGAAAAGATTTAAGTCCCTGCTTTGTTTATAACACTTCTTATTTCAATCATATAGCATTTATAAGACTGGTATGGGCATGCATGCATTAGTAAATTCTCATAGCTAAAAGAGACACACAAAATATACTTAAGTCAGCATTTATAAGACTACACCCTCACACGAACAAGAATTTATACCATGTATCATTGATAAAATTGGGACATTACACCCAAACAAAAACCAAACCGAAATTTATAAGACTACACCCTCACACGAACAAGAATTTATACCATGTATCATTGATAAAATTGGGACATTACACCCAACAAAAACCAAACCGAAGTTATAAGACTGTGGCGTTAAAATTTATACCATATATCATGGATAAAATTGTTACATTACATTGACACAAAAACCTGAATTTACTTAACACGCAAAAAAGACACATCCCGCACTTATTCAAACCCAAAACACCCACACACAAATATATTTTGTCCATCATTGTGGCTCTTATTTCAAATTCACATATATGTCCTAACCTTAATCATAAAACCATAACCCTAATATGAATAATTGTAACCCTAGCTTTAAAATCATTAAAATAATTAAATTTAAAACAGAAAAGGAATAAAGGAAGGTGGAACGAGCTTGGCATGTCGATGGATAGTTGATCCTCAAAATATTATTGGATCACATGAGGATTGATTGAGATATTTTCCTACACGTAGGTGTGCGCCAGACTACAGTTCTTAAATGGTTATCGCTCTCTTATCAACATCAATATTGCTGAATCATTTTATATTTGTGGCTACAACACATAGTGTTATATCAACAAGAAAATTGTCTATGGTATAGATGAGAGACATAAAAGTGGGGTATTGTTGCAATTCCTATAGAGTTCGTTTCATGCTCTACTTCTGGGCATTAAAATATCTGAAAAGTGAAAAGTCATAGGCCATCGCCCTCTCGCTCTTTATGGAAGCTTCTCTTAGTCTGGAGGAGCTTCACGTGAATTTATTTCATCATTTGCAAACTATCGCCCCAATTCTGTTGACTTCAATTAAACCGTTTATATTAATAATGTTTTAGTTACATCTAAAGGTATATATTTATTGGAAATGAGTATATTTAATAATTTTTTAATTATAAATTTTAATCTTATAGTTATTAATTGAAGATGTTGGTATATTTTTTGTAAAACATCTAAATTAATGAATGAAATTTCATATTCATAACTTTCTTGTATTTTTGAACGAGTATCTATTTACTTTTTAACATTTACTTAATATAATAAAAAAATTACTGTATAATTATCTAAATGTGATTTTCAAATGATTAACAAACTTACTTAAAATTATAAATTTACTTTAATATTAATTTTTTATCTATATTTACATTTCTAACACTTTTACAATCACATCTACTAATAATAGCATAGCATAGCAGCCATAATTACAACACTTTCATATTCACAATTCCTAATGTGAATTCGTCTTATCCATGTAATGGTGCCAATCAACTAATTATTGTGCATTCAATAAAAATAAAATAAGATATAGCAGCTGACCATTTCGTGAGGGCAATAGAAACGCCATCGATTCATTTAATTATTCCTTTGCACAACAATAACGTGAGGCCAATGGAAACGCCATCGATTCATTTAGGGTGACAGAACAGCGTGACGGAAATGTAAATACCCTCGTTTCATTCAGGGTGAAAATGATTTAAAAGATGTGTATGATTTGGAACGGTTAATCTCATTATCGCCAAGAATCCAAGTTTCGTTTAACCTCCATGTTAATTGAAACGCTTTGAAACGCCGACTTTTAATTTAAACTGTATACACACTTCACATTCATAAAAGCCAAAATGAAACGCTTTACCCAAAATCGGAGCTGTATCTCAATGAGGCATGAGAAGTAAAGTAATCTCTTGTTATTCACCTAAACTGGGCAATCAGGTCGCTAATCATTCAGTTAGTAAAAAATCAAATGAAAAATGAATGGTATCAAAAGCTATAATTCTACTTAATACAATTTTGATAAATAATTATATCTTTAAAAATTTCTATACATAAAATGATCAAAATTAAAATTTTATATATAAAGAATAATATAAAACGCAAAACCCAAAAATTATATTTATGAAACTATTGATTATTCAAAAACGTTATTGAACTGGATGGGATATTCCAGTGAAATTACGTGGGCATCAGAGGGCAATTGGGATCGGCAGACTGGACAGGTATCCCATGTAGAAAAGGTTTATTAGCCTCACAAATCGGATAGCCTCACAAATCGGGTTTTATTAGCGATAGAAAAGGTTTACACTTCACTAGTAAATATTGTGTTGATGAAATGGGAATGGAAAACAGAAGTGCAACAACCCTTTACTTTACTAGTGATAAGACGAGGTACAATTAAGGGATGAAATGCTATCACATTCCTCTTTCTTATATTATTAAGATCATCTTAATGGGAGACCCAGAACCGACATTATAGCCATGTTTATTCTGATTAGATTTTACCTTTGAACATTCGAGTGGATCCAATCCCTAACAAAATTTCTTGAAGGGTCCATCGTTTGGAAATATTTAGTCTCTTCCATTTAGTTTCTAAGAAGTTATCTTTGTTGGCTAGTTAATGGTCGCATAAGGATGTTGACTGTGCCATGTCTAGATAACTAAAATGCAATTGAACTATAAAAGCATTTAGAATGCAATTGAATTATAAAAATATTTACCGAGTGTAATGTGAATATTTTATTTGCAAACTCCATTTGAAATCAATTTGAAATGAGTTTGGGTTTGATGGATTACAATGAATTTGTGATAGGCATGGCTAAAGTTCTGTTGGGTGGCGGAAAACACCCAATGTTCCCCGTCATCGTTCGTGGGGCACCAACGTCTTTAGTTACTTAATTTATATTTGTGTTTTCTTATACTTAACTCATAGAATAGTAAAGGGAAACATACTAAACACGATGCAATTGAAACATGTATGTGGATGGCCAAAGCGGCCTAATATCCAAGTCTTTGTATAAACAAGAATAATAGTGTTCCAAGCTAGTGCCACACACAAATAAGGTTTTACAAAGGAGCTTTCTCTCTATTACAAAGAAACTATACCAAAACTATACAACTCTACTTCGTCGAGCTGCCCTTGTGAGCCCTTCCTTCGACTTTCCTCAGTCAGGAACCTGAACTACTCTCTCGTTCATGCTTCATCCTTTTGGACCTACGGTTCCTTTCCTTCATTCACCTATTCCCCTTTCTCGGTTCAGACTTTCCTTCACAATCCGACTTCTTGGATCTTGCCTTCTTCCTTGACTCTCAAATGGATTCCTACTTTAGTTATATAGGTGTACTACCTTCCCAAAAGATGCATTAGTTCACCACGAAGTGACAAAATTCTTCTTTTCATCCACTTTTTTATCTCGGCCAACTTTTGTCAAAGGGTGCGCATCTCTTTGGTGAGTAGGCCTACTGAGACAATCACACTCTTCCTTTCTTGGCTAGACTAGTCACCTTCCTTTAGTCGGTACCCAAGTCAAGCTCAAGTTCACTTTTTAGTTTGTATCTTGTCTATCATTCAATGCATGTTTTCTTCATTTGGTCAAATCCCCTTGGTGTGGCGAGCACCCAAGGCATATAATATAACCACTCAAGCTTTCCTTCCTTTGGTCATCTCGGCTTGGTTGTGAAGCTTGATTGTATTCTTGATTCAGAGGTCTTTTTTTTTAGCCATGTTTATACCCCATGAAGACTTTACACCGGGGAAGAATGTACACTCCTCCATGCAGAGGAGTTCAGGGGGTCTTGCCTCTCCTACGGGGTTCGGGGCAAGAAGACCTCAAGACGGTGTTCAGGGGCGAAGCCCCTAAGGAAAAATTCTCTTCTAAATGTATATTGTAATTTCATAGTAAATCTGGACCGTTCATTATAAGGTCACATATCTCATGGTAGAAGTTATGTTAGGGTTTTTTTCCCTAAAAGGAAACCCTCATTTATGAGGGAAATGTATTGTGGTTATGTATCATTGTGAATATTGTATTCTGAGTGAAGAGACTGTGAGAGAAAGAAGAGGAAGTTACAACAAGTTTGTTGTAGGTTGTATCCCTTCATTTGCTGGATAATAATAAAGGAAGGACCTGGAACATAGCCCACACTGGGTGAACCACACATATCTGTGTCTCTATTGTATTGTGTATCTTCTATGTTTTATTTTATTGCTTCGCGATCTAGTTTTTCTACCAGCAAAAAGTAACTGATGCAGGAGCATCCCTCCACATCAACAAATATGCCAACAAACCAACACATAGGCACGAAATGGAGAAAGGGAGAGGCATTGACCCTCCCATTTTTTAATCCAAAATCTAATCCTATAGGGATTTGTGTTCTAAGTTCGTTAGAACTAAGCCATGCCTTTGTACAGGTAGTGGATAGGGTCATCTTAAATGGTTCAGTGTAAGAAAGCCTAGATCGTAGTCAGGTTTGGATAATTATTCAATGTAATGAGCCATAGGAGTATGGTGTCTTAACTGAGACAGTGATGGCACTAAGGCGGTGGAGAGGATAAGATCCTAGAGCCTTCCTTTGTAAAAAGAGACTTAGGATAGATCTTTGAAGGAGAGACGTCTTAGAAGAATAACTAAGGATAGAGTTAGAATAGGAGAAAGAACTCGGACTCTGTTGGAGTCTAGTTTTTGTAAAAACATATATTTAGACACAAAGAGATAATAGAAATGTCGTTTTTCCTGCACATGGTGTGTTTATGTATTTTCTTTCATTGATATGCTTTTATATGTCATTCATGTTTTGAATGTACGAACTGGTGAAGTGTTGTATAAGTTCCAATTGTTTCTTTCCTTTGAGTTTCGAGTGCAAGGAGTGCACATTTATCCGCAAGCAATGCATTGACAGAGGTGAGTTAACCTCATAGAATCTCAGGAGAGAAAAAGTTGAACATTCATCAACATAAGTGCATGGAGTGCAAAGGAAGAAATTTGTGTTGAGTTTGGAAGAAGATAGAGTTACTAAACACTCTGTAAGGAGGAGCTCTGCAAGGTGTGCATTGAGCAAGGAGAACGCGAGGAGGGCGAGAAGAATTTCTTGTCAAGAAATCCTTCGATCTGAGTTTAATGAAATCCAAGAAACACAAGGAGTGCGTGAGAAATTGAAATCCTCTAAAGATCAAGCTGAGAAGAGATAAGCCAAGGAGTGCGTGGGAGTTGGACTTATTCCAACTCCTAAAGCTCAGAAGAGATAACGCTTTCAAGAGCACAAGCAAGACCCAGATAGTTGGGTTCGCAACAAAAGCTTAAAATGTCGAAGCCTTTGAACAAAAGTCAAAATATTGGGAGGAGGAGAGACAACAACCGTCTGATGGGTTGCAGAAGGGAGCCTAGACCGTTAGATCTATGTCTAGTGAACGAAGGAAGCACAAAGGAGTGGAAGAGACCAAATCTGTTGGATCTGAGCATAGAGGAACATCAACGATTCGATCCAAAGGTAAGTGCACAAGACTTAACCCTTGTGTGCACATGAGAGTGGACTCATCAAAGTCCTGAAGTCCCAAAGTTAACAGGGACCATCCATCATCTAGGGCGACAGGTGGTGAAAGATCTGATTTTTTGGGTAAAAGCACTCCAGGAGGAATGAGTGCGCAGGAGTTGAAACTCCCGAAACTCGAAGACTCGAAGTGGATAGAGGACGTCAGATCAAGGAGGAGACACACGTCAAGGGATCGTTTGTTTTGGGTGAAAGCACTCCGGGAGAAATGAGTGCATAGGAGTTTGAAACTACCGAAGCCCGAATAGCCAAAGCATCAAAGCATCGAAGCACCGAAGAGATGAAGAGGAATCTGGACTGTCAGATCCAAAAGGGCACATGGTGATAGATCATGAACTTTGAGAGAAAACACTCTGGGAGAATAGGAAGGACAAGAGTTTGAAAATGCCTAAGCCTGAACAACCGAAGCAGTTGAGAACCGTTGATCTGGGGTGGACAGGTGTCAACCGATTGTGAACTTTGGAGGATTGTACTATGGGGTTTTTGTGGAGTTTTGTTTCAGAATATCCTAAAGCACCAAAGCCCGAAATGTCTAAGGGTCGTTGGTCTGAAAGAAGGAACGTCGATCGTTGATATACAAGGAAACACATGGATGACAGAGATTCACTCCGTTGGATTGTCATTGGATCAAAGAAGGATAGGCGTTAGAGGATCTCACACTCCGAAGATTTGTGCTGGTTGATATTTGAGATAGCCAAAGGCTGAAGTCCCGAAGAGGACGACAACCGTTGATCTGGAAGTGGATGTGTGGCGTCAGATCTAGAATTCTTAGTACGGAGCAGTCTGGATGATAGAAGAGGGTGAAAGCGTCAAAGTCTCAAAGGATATCTTGATCGTTGAGCGAGGAGGAGGTTGAAAGACAGTTGATTTGGTTGAGGAGGCAAAAGTCCCGAAGCAAGAGAAAAATCATCGATTCAAGGGAATGCGTGGAAAAAAATTTGCCATTTCACAGAAATCTCCCCGAAAGAAATGGGAATTTGAGAATTGAAAGTATCGAAGGCCAGACCCATGGAGGAGATTGTGGCCATAGATTAAGGGTTACAGGTGTCGATAGATTTTCCACTCTGGATGATTGTCATACATGAAAATAAAAGTTTAAGAGTTGAAAGTCCCGAAGGCTGGAAAACCAGAATCAGATGCAGTCATTGATCTGAAAGAGAGCTATGTGTCAACAAATTGTGGAGATATAGAATCACACGTTTGCGTAAGGAAACAACCTGAGGACACATGCAAAGAAGGGGATTAGAAAAAGGAGCTTGCAGAGCATGAGAAATTGATATTTTTGAAGGTTGAAAACCCGAAGTAAATTAGGGTCATCGATCTGAGAAGGGAAATCGATGTAGGGAATCATTGCAAGGATCATAGGAGAAATTAGTGAACACGCTAGTTGACAGTCTGCAATGCGCTAGAGTCATTGATCTCGTCGGGAAGTAGATCAATGGTCACGATCAAGAGGAAATCGGGTGAAAACTTTTAGATTGCGGGGATGATGCAGGAGCATCATCAGCAAGTACATGTGGCAAGGAAACTCAACGCTCGAGGACCAATCCAGAGTCTCGAATAATAGCCAACACTGCAAATCTTTTGAAGCTGATAGAAAACAATAAAAGGAAAGATCACATGCATTGACATAATGAGCACGCGTGACCTGGGAATTTAATCCTAGTCTTGATGTAACCACAATTAGGTAGTAGTTTGTTTGTTTCTTTTGTATAAAGGGAGGTTTTTTACACCCTAAAGAAGGGTTACAATAGTTGCGAGCAAGTAGGAATATCAAAGTAGTGATTGTTGTTTGAATTTTACTGTAACCATTTTCTTGAGTTTGAATGATGATAACAGAGGAAAATTGATCCAATGTGTGAAGTTGTTGCTATCTGTAATTTCCTTGTTATTGTGTTTGTTCAAGAATACATGAATCTTGTTACAGGTGTGTATATATTTAAAATTCATGCATAAAATTTAAATCACTTTTCCTCGTGATCCAATGCAAGGTGTGCACATAGTCTACAAGGAGTGTGTTGATCAAGTTTGTCTCGACTCGTAATATCAGGAGGAATAGCATAAGGTTTCTTTGCAGGAAGTGTAAAGTGATTGTCACAAGGTGTGCACAATCATCGCAAGAACTCAAACGAGGTGTAAAGATATTTTTCAAAGAGTGCACAGGTCTAGAATTCGACAAAGAGTCGAAGAGACTCTATAAAGAATTCGAAGGACAAGAACAGAGGAACGTCAGGAAGGTGGGAAATAATTCTTTTCAAGAATCTTTGGATCTGAGTTTGACGAATTTCCCAAAAATGAAAGAAGTGCTTGGGAGATCAAAATCTGACAAGAGAAACTTGCAAGTTCGGGGTTCAGAAGGATGGGCAAGTGAAATTTGTGAGACGAGAAGTCGCGAAACACGAAATTGTGAAGCGCCTTTCGTTGCAGCGACTGGTCACAACCTTGGTCACGTAGAGGGAGGGGCTTAACCAAGAGAGCTAGCACGTGAATACGCTGAAGCTTTAAAAGAATTAAGGAGATTCCCTTGGGTTCAATAGAACCTGTGTCTTAAGAAGAACAGGGGCATATTTAGTTGATTGAAGGTCCTTGAGGGACTGAAGAGTCAATCAAACTCGGTTTATTGATTGATTCTTGACCAGGAGGTTGCACAACCTTTAGGAGTGAAGGGGGGTCTACATCAGGGGACAGGGATCTTCTGTAAAGGGTGAGCATGTTGGCAGCCCTCAATTGTTGTGAACCGTCGATCGACGAGGTAGATTGATAACAGTCGAATCATGACCATAGAAACTAGGTGGGTCTGATAGGACCTATGCACAGAAGAAAAGTGGACCTGTGTAAGATTAATATGGGTCTAGTAAAGGCCCAAAGAGAATGGAGGGTCATTTTCTGATGATCGATTGTGAGAAACTATGTTGTAAAATATATTTTTAATCTTTTTCTTTTGTATTAATAAGTTGATCCAAGTGGTCACGTTGGTTAGGGTCATGGATGTTTCCCCATAGGGGTTTTCCCATGTGAAAACATCGGTGTGTTTATATTTGACCTTGTTATGTAAGTGGTTATTGAAGGTGTTCTTCCTCTATTGGAATACTTGTGTTTTCGAACATGGTATCAGAGCCTGTTTGAATACCCGCTCCTGTTGTAGATCGAGATCGTGAAGCAAAGTTGTTTGATCTCCATTTTATGTCATTTTTGTACATTTATGGGCTAAGAGGACTATTACATTGCGTCTATATCACTCGTTTCATTCAGTTACATTTTTCGTTTCACTAGAAAAGGTTTCGAGTTGCCCAAGATACAACCATTACAGTCAGATTTGGAGGTATAAAGCTTGAATGTGCATTTTTAAATTTTTTGTAGAGTAGTATTTTGGTTTTATATTATTTATTTCCAGGTTGCTACTCTTTTATATCTGTGTAAGCTAACCGATATCTAACCCTTGTTGTCATCGAGAAGCGAAACTTTTTTCTTGTGTGAAAATAGTTTTTCTTTAGAATGCTCTCCAAAGTTGTATTCCAAAAAAACAAAAACACCCTGAATCCTCCTTCTGAACATTACAATATGTTTTTCTAGACCATTGGGTTAAAATTTTCCTTATTAAGTAAGAGATCTTGAGTTCACGTCTCTCTTTTGTTACCTTTTTTGAAAAAGTTCATGTTAAAATTGTAAAGTGTATTTCACTTCAAGTATAAATGTGAAATACTATAAGTAGATTATATTGGGAAATGAAGAAGAACCCATTGACGATGATAAGAAATCCAAATGGGCTAATAGGAGTGACGAAGCACGTGGACTAATCGAAATGTCCATCTCTCATGATTTAAGGTTCCACCTTAAAGAAATTGATGACCCCGAAGAAGCTTGGAAAAATATTGAATCTGTGTTTGGTAAAATCAATATTATTTGAGGAAAACAGTTAGAAAATCAAGTACTTACCTTGAGTCCAAGTGATTTTTATTTCCTTGGAGAATATCTATCTAAGTTTAAAAAACACAGAATTTTATGTGAAGAATGTATGATAACAATGGAGGAAGAGAGTTGCATCTATCTTATTCTTTCTACACTAGGTAGTGCATATTCTGTGTTTGCATCTACCTTTTATGCCATGAGATAGGCTGTAGGGAAAGCTTATCAAAAACCCACTCTTGAGTCCTTTTGTGTTTCTTTGATTAGAGAGGAATATAAGCTTGTACAACTTGGAGCGATCATCACTGTAGATACCTCCAACAAAGCCTTAGTTCCCCAGTAGAAAGATAAACCCAAGTGTCCCAAGAAGAAACATCCTCGCTACAACAAGAAGAAACATAAGATTCCCAAACCCGCTCAAACAACTTCAGCTCCTAATGGTGCCAAACTAGAAAAATATAAAAATAACAGGATTGACAAAAATTGGAACTTTTGTGATAAAGATGGTCATGATGAGTCTAAATGTTTCAAGAAGATGGTAGATTTAGAAACAGTGATGAAGAAGCACAACATCAATATTGATTCTACTTCTTCTTCTTCTCATGGACATGCACTTTCCACTTCTGGTTTCTCCTTCAACACAACTTCTACTTCTTCTTCTTATGAGTGGCTTATTGATTCAAGAGCATCTTATTACTAAGGATAAAGACATATTTTCTGCTCTAAATGAATGTAACACCAAGAAAATATGTGTTGGTGATGATAGATCTCTTAGTGTTGTAGGATCGAGAACAGTTCAAGTAGATAATGGTCATTTCAATGATGTATTATGTGTTCCAAGTCTTTCTTGTAACCTTCTATCAGTATATCAAATCACTCATTCAGGTGAAGGTAAAACCGTAGATTTTTCACCTCACCAAGTTGTAATCAAGGATCTAAAATATCCTAAGAATGTTCTTGCAACTCGAATTGTTGATGATATTACCAGGTCGTACAAGTTTGAAAACTTTTGGTCATCATCTTTTTCATCGTTTTTTGTTGCTCATAACAATGACTTGAGAAAACTTTGGCATGAGCAGTTTGGTCATCTAAACTATCACTCATTACAACAACTATGTAATCAAAAGATGGTGACTGATCTTCCTCTTGTTTCATGCAAATATGGTGTTTGTGCTGATTGTGTTCTCATAAAACATCATCGGGACAATTTTGACAAATGTGCCTATTGGCACGCTTCGAGCCCTTTGCATCTTGTTCACAGTGATTTGTGTGGTCCATTTTCGTGTCCTTCTTTTTCTTGGTGCAAGTATTTCTTAACTTTCATTGATGATTTTTCCAAACGTACTTGGGTTTACTTATAAAAACTTAAGAGCAAAGTTTTTGACAAGTATTTGGCCTACAAGGCCCTTGTAGAAAAGCAATCTGGACATAAAATTCAAAAGTTAGGAACAAATAATGGAAGCGAATATGTGAACAATAATTTTGTAATTTACTAGACTACATAGAGCATCCAAATGCAATACACCGTTCCATATACACCACAACAAAATGGTTTTGTTGAGAGAAAGAACCACACATTAAAAGAAATGGCTAATTGTGTGATCCAATCTAAGGGATTAAGTCTAAAGTATTGGGCAGAAGCAATCAACTGTGCAAATTACATAGTCAATCACACTCCCACAACGGCTCTTAAAAATATAGCTCACTAGAAGAATCTTGGACTAAAATTAAACCATATGTAAGTCACTTTTGTGTATTTGCCAGTATAACATAGGCTCACATTTCGGATGAGAAAAGGAAAGCATTGCAGCCTAAAAGTGAGAAGTGTATATTTGTTGGTTATTTTGAAGATGTCAAAGGTTATAGACTTATTCAACCACATTGTAATGAAATTATTCTTAGAAGAGATGTTAAATTTGATGAAAATATCTTGGCCTGTGAGCCTAATTCGACGGTGGTGCCTTCTTCGACCAACGAAACATCTTCGGCGTTTGTGCCTTCTTCTATTCCTATTCTGGTTTCTTCTTCGCATAATGTCAATGAGGATGAAAATCCACCTCCTCCTGCTCACCTTCCTCTAGATAAGTCCTTTGAACCTGAACCAACACCAGTTCCACCGCTTCCTATATGGGTATGTTTAACACGAGAAGCAACTGGTGATCCTGTCGGTGATCCTTCAGATCAACGTCGACACATTCATAGTTTCAGCGGGCATCTTCTCTTTTCACTCAAGTTTCAGAGACTCATGATCCAGAGACATTTGCAGAAGCTTCAGGTCATCCATATTTGGATACAACAATGAATGAAGAGTATCGTTCTTTAATGAAAAAAGATACTTGGGATCTTGTAACTCTTTCAAAAGGAAGAAAACTTGTCACATGTAAATGGGTTTACAGAACTAAGTATGCATGAGATGGAAGTGTTGAAAGACACAAATCTTGGTTAGTTGCCAAAGAATTTTCCCAAGTTGAAGGCATTGACTCTAATGAAACCTTTGGCCCTGTAGCCAAAATGAAATCCATCCACCTTGTTCTTTCCCTTGCTACCTCACATAAATGGGAGGTCCACCAGATGGATGTTAAATCTTCTTTCTTGCATGACGATTTGAAAAAAGAAATCTACATGGAACAACCTCCTCAATATTTCCAAAATGACTCTAGCCTTGTTTGTCACCTTAAGAAATCTCTTTATGATATTAAGAAAGCACCCCGAGCTTGGTATGCGAAAATGAACATCTTTCTTATTGACACTGGATTCTCTAGATGCCATTTTGTTCCTAATGTCTATACCAAGAAAGTAGGAATCCATCTCATAATCCTTGTTCTTTATGTTGATGACCTTATCCTTACTCGTAGTGACTCAAAACTTTTAAACTATTTGAAGACCAGCCTTAAGAAGAAATTTGAAATGACAGACTTAGGCTTTTTGCACGATTTCCTTGGCCTCCAAGTTGCTCAAACCAATGAAGGAATTTTTATTTCTGAGTCTAAGTATGCTTGTGACCTTCTTCGTCACTTTCACATGGATGATTGTAAACTAGCCCCTTCTCCATTCCAGTCTAAAGTCAAGCTTACTGCCACCTGTATGTCTCCTAAAGTTGATGCCACCCTGTACCTTCAATTAGTTGGTAGCCTCTTATACTTGACTCATACTCATCCTGATCTTTCCTTTGATGTTGGCATCGTTTCCCAGTATATGCAAACACCCCATGAGGGACATTGGAAAGAAGCTAAAAGAATACTTCGTTATGTCCATGGTACAGTTCAGTTCAGGATACATTATTGTTCAGGGGGGACTCCTTTGTTGGTTGGTTTCACTGATTCAGATTGGGTCGAAGACCCTGATGATCGAAAGTCTACTGCAAGTGATGTTTTCAGCCTTGGTTCAGGACTTGTCACTTGGTCCTATAAGAAACATCAGGCTATTGCACTTTCTTCAGAAGAAGCAGAGTACTGAGCAACGGTAAATGCAAGTCATGAAGCCTTGTGGCTTCGACACATCCTTTCAGAATTTGGATTCGAGCAGCAACATCCGACCATCCTTTGGTGTAATAATGAGAGTGTCATCAAGCTCGCCAAAGACCCAGTTCAAGCGCAACAAGCACATCGAGATACAAATGCACTTCATCAGAAAGATCATTCATGATCGAGTTATTGAAGTGCTCTTTTTTCCTACAGAACATCAAGTTGCAGACATTTTCACAAAGTCTCTTACAGAAGCAAAGTTTTCCAAAGTTCGATCTATGTTAGGAGTTCGGGAAGTTGTCATTAAGGGGGAATAGGATCTAATTCCTCCTTCTTTCTCCTATTGTGTCAACATTCTAAATCCTTCAATCCTATCCCAAGTTGTTCTTAAGGGGAAATTTTAGGATATTTAGACACTTAAGAGTTAGTTAAGATATACTTAGTCTAATGTGTCGTTAGGTAAAAGTTTGTTTCCTAGTGTGTTTCTTTAGTATGCATTAGTTTGCATTTGTAGTTAGGAAATCCAACAATCACGATATGTTCATGACATAGAGTGATATGACGGTTCATACTCTCCTCGATCTTAACAACCATTGATCATTGGCTTAACACGTGATTGGTCCGTGATCTCTATTTAAAGAGCATGAAGGGTCATTTTTCGATGATCGATTGTGAGAAACTCTATTGAAAATTCTCTTTGTAATCCTTTTCTTTTGTATTAATAAACTGCTCCAAGTGGCCGCGGCTAGGGTCGTGTTGATATTTGATGTGGTTATGTGAATGGTAACTGAAGGTGTTCATCCTTTGTTTGAATACCTGTGTTGTCGAACAAGACATACAAAATATCATTAGGTTAGCTCACTTGTAGTGCAAAAAAAAGATTGAAGTCCCTGCTTTGTTTATAACACTTCTTATTTCAATCATATAACATTTATAAGATTGTCATGGCCATAAATGCATTAATAAAATCTCATAGCTAAAAGAGGCACACAAAATATACTAAAGTCATCATTTATAAGACTACACCCTCACACGAACAAGAATTTATACCATGTATCATTGATAAAATTGGGACATTACACCCAAACAAAAACCAAACCGAAGTTATAAGACTGTGGCGTTAAAATTTATACCATATATCATGGATTAAATTGTTACATTACATTGACACAAAAACCTGAATTTACTTAACACGGAAAAAAGACACATCCCACACTTATTCAAACCCAAAACACCCACACACAAATACATCATTCAGTTAGTCACTATGGCTCTTATTCAAATTCACATATATGTCCTAACCTTAATCATAAAACCATAACCCTAATATGAATAATTGTAACCCTAACTTTAAAATCATTAAAATAAATAAATTTAAAACAGAAAAGGAATAACTAATAATGAAAGGAATAAAGGAAGGTGGAACGAGCTTGGCATGTCGATGGATAGTTGATCCTCAAAATATTATTGGATCACATGAGGATTGATTGAGAGTTTTTCCTACACGTAAGTGTGTGCCAGACTCCAATTTTTAAATGGTTATCGCTCTCTTATCAACATCAATATTGCTGGATCATTTTATATTTGTGGTTACAACACATAATGTTATAGATGAGAGACATAAAAGTGGGGTATTGTTGCAAGAAAATTGTCTATGGTATAGATGAGAGACATAAAAGTGGGGTATTGTTGCAATTCCTATGGAGTTCCTTTCATGCTCTACTTCTAGGCATTCAAATATCTGAAAAGTGAAAAGGCATAGGCCAACGCCCTCTCGCTCTTTATGGAAGCTTCTCTTAGTCTGGAGGAGCTTCACGTGAATTTATTTCATCATTTGCAAACTATCGCCCCAATTATGTTGACTTCAATGAAACCGTTTATATTAATAATGTTTTAGTTAGTTTAAAGGTATATATTTATTGGAAATGAGTATATTTAATAATTTTTTAACTATAAATTTTAATTTTATGGTTATTAATTGAAGATGTTGGTATATTCTTTACCCCGAAAGGGGTACACCTATTAACAATGGGCAGATTTAATAGAAGTTTAGTGCTTAATAAGTTTTCTATGAACATGATTAATTATGACTCGAATATTCGTTTCAGCTAACTCAGTAGAATCTGAGCGTCGTTTCAACTAACAGCCGCGTTTCAATAACTGATACCTTTCAGCGTTCTCCAGCAGAAAGTCGACTTTGCTAGTTTAGTGAATCTGGAATTAGTTTAGTGAATCTGGAATTTTCATGAGCCACCAACCACGAATTTGCGGTTGTACTAGTTATTGTGCATTCAATAAAAATAAAATAAGATATAGCAGCTGACCATTTCGTCCTTAGATGCATGAATATCTGAACTTGCAGGGCACATTTAATTATTCCTTTGCACAACAACAACGTGAGGGCAATGGAAACGCCATCGATTCATTTAGGGTGACAGAACAGCGTGACGGAAATGGAAATACCCTCGTTTCATTCAGGGTGAAAGTGATTTAAAAGATGTGTATGATTTGGAACGGTTAATCTCATTATCGTCAAGAATCCAAGTTTCAATTAACCTGCATGTTAATTGAAACGCTTTGAAACGCCGACTTTTAATTTAAACTGTCTACACACTTCACATTCATAAAAGCCAAAATGAAACGCTTTACCCAAAATCGGAGCTGCATCTCAATGAGGCATGAGAAGTAAAGTAATCTCTTGTTATTCACCTAAACTGGGCAATCAGGTCGCTAATCATTCGCTAATTCACCTATTCCCTTTTCTCGGTTCAGACTTTCCTTCACAATCCGACTTCATGGATCTTGCCTTCTTCCTTGACTCTCAAATGGATTCCTACTTTGGTTATATAGGTGTACTACCTTGCCAAAAGATGCATTAGTTCACCACGAAGTGACAAAATTCTTCTTTTCATCCACTTTTTGATCTCGGCCAACTTTTGTCAAAGGGTGGGCGTCTCTTTGGTGAGTAGGCCTACTGAGACAATCACACTCTTCCTTTCTCGGCTAGACTAGTCACCTTCCTTTAGTCGGCACCCAAGTCAAGCTCAAGTTTACTTTTTAGTTTGTATCTTGTCTATCATTCATTGCATGTTTTCTTCATTTGGTCAAATCCCCTTGGTGTGGCGAGCACCCAAGGCATATAATATAACCACTCAAGCTTTCCTTCCTTTGGTCATCTCGGCTTGGTTGTGAAGCTTGATTATATTCTTGATTTAGAGGTCTTTGTTTTTAGCCATGTTTATACCCCATGAAGACTTTACACCCGGGAAGAATGTCCACTCCTCCATGCAGGGGAGTTCAGGGGTCTTGCCTCTCCTGGGCAAGAAGACCTCAAGAGGGTGTTCGGGGGAAAAATCCCCTAAGGAAAAATTCTCTTCTAAATGTATATTGTAATTTCATAGTAAATCTGGACCGTTCATTATAAGGTCACATATCTCACGGTAGAAGTTATGTTAGGGTTTTTTTCCCTAAAAGGAAACCCTCTTTTATGAGGGAAATGTATTTTGGTTATGTATCAGTGGGAATATTGTATTCTGAGTGAAGAGACTGTGAGAGAAACAAGAGGAAGTTACAACAAGTTTGTTGTAGGTTGTATCCCTTCATTTGCTGGATAATAATAAAGGAAGGACGTGGCAATTTCTACGGTGGGCATAGCCCACACTGGGTGAACCACACATATCTGTGTCTCTATTGTATTGTGTATCTTCTATGTTTGATTTTATTGCTTCGCGATCTATTTTTTCTACGAGCGAAAGGTAACTAGTGCAGGAGCATCCCTCCACGTCAACAAATATGCCAACAAGCCAATACATAGGCACGAAATGGAGAAAGGGAAAGGCATTGACCCTCCCATTTTTTAATCCAAAATCTAATCCTATAGGGTTTTGTGTTGTAAGTTCGTAAGAACTAAGCCATGCCTTTGTAGAGGTAGTGGATAGGGTCATCTTAAATGGTTGAGTGTAAGCAAACTTAGATCATAGTCAAGTTTGGATAATCATTCAATGTAATGAGCCATAGGAGTATGGTGTCTTAGCTGAGACAGTGATGGCACTAAGGCGGTGGAGAGGATAAGCTCCTAGAGCCTTCTTTTGTAAAAAGAGACTTAGGATATATCTTTGAAGGAGAGATGTCTTAGAAGAAGAACTAAGGATAGAGTTAGAATAGAAGAAAGAACTGGGACTCTGTTGCAGTCCAGTTTTTGTAAAAACATCTGTTTAGACACAAAGAGATAATAGAAAAGTCGTTTTTCCTGCACATGGTGTGTTTATGTATTTTCTTTCATTGATATGCTTTTGTATGTCATTCATGTTTTGAATGTATGAACTGGTGAAGTGTTGTATAAGTTTCAATTGTTTCTTTCCTTTGAGTTTCGAGTGCAAGGAGTGCACATTTATCCACAAGCAATGCATTGACAGAGGTGAGTTAACCTCATAGAAGCTTAGGAGAGACAAAGTTGAACATTCATCAACAGAAGTGCAAGTAGTGCAAAGGAGGAAATTTGTGTTGAGTTTGGAAGAAGATAGAATTACTAAAAAGTTTGTAAGGAGGAGCTCTGCAAGGTGTGCATCGAGCAAGGAGGACGCGAGGAGGGCGAGAATAATTTCTTGTTAAGAAATCCTTCGATCTGAGTTTAACGAAATCCAAGAAACACAAGGAGTGCGTGGGAAATAGAAATCCTCTAAGGATCAAGCTCAGAAGAGATAAGCCAAGGAGTGCGTGGGAGTTGGACTTATTCCAACTCCTAAAGCTCAGAAGAGATAATGCTTTCAAGAGCACAAGTGAGACCGAGATAGTTGGGTTCGCAGCAAAAAGTTAAAATGTCGAAGCCTTTGAACACTAGAAAAATATTCCAAGGCGACATAAGTCAAAAGATCAAGAGGAGGAGAGACAACAACTGTCTGATAGGCTGTGGAAGGGAGCCTAGACTGTTAGATCTACGTCTAGTGAACGAAGGAAGCATAAAGGAGAGGAAGAGACCCAATCTGTTGGATCTTAGCATAGAGGAACATCAACAGTTCGATACAGAGGCAAGTGCACAAGACTTAACCCTTGTCTACGCATGAGAACGAACTCGTCAATGTCCCTAAGTCCCAAAGTTAACAGGGACCATCCATCATCTAGGGCAACAGGGGGTGAAAGATCTGAGTTTTTGGGTAAAAGCACTACCGGAGGATCGAGTGCACAGGAGTTGAAACTCTCGAAACTCGAAGACTCAAAGAGGATAGAAGCCGTCAGATCAAGGGGGAGACACATGTCAAGGGATCGTGTGTTTTGGGTGAAAGCACTCCGAGAGAAATGAGTGCATAGGAGTTTGAAACTCCCAAAGCCCGAATAGCCGAAGTGTGAAAGCGTCGAAGCACCAAAGAGCCGAAGAGGAATCTGGACCGTCAGATCCAACAAGGCACGTGGCGATAGATCATAAACTCCGAGAGAAAACACTCTAGGAGAACAAGAAGGATGAGAGTTTGAAAATGCCTAAGCCGGAACAACCGAAGCAGCTGAGAACCATTGATCTAGGCTGGACAGGTGTCAACTAATCATGAACTTTGGAGGATCATACTATGGGGTTTTTGTGGAGTTTTGTTTCAGAATATCCCGAGGCACTGAAGCCTGAAATGTCTAAGGGTCGTTGGTCCGAAAGAAGGAACGTCGATCGTTGATCTATGAGGAAACACATGGATGATAGAGATTCACTCTGTTGGATTGTCGTTGGATCAGAGAAGGACAAGTGCTAGAGGATATAACACTCCGAAGATTTGTGGTGGTTGAGATTTGAGATAGCCAAAGGCTGAAGTCCCGAAGCGGATGACAACCGTTGATCTGGAAGTGGATGTGTGGCGCCAGACCTAGAATTCTCAGTACGGAGCACTCTGGATGATAGCAGAGGGTGAAAGTGTCGAAGTATCGAAGGATATCTTGATCGTTGAGCGAGGAGGAGGTTGAAAGACCGTTGATTTGGTTGAGGAGGTGAAAGTCCCGAAGCGAGAGAAAAATCGTCGATTGAAGGGAACGCGTGGAAAACAATCTGCCATTTCATAGAAATCTCTCTGGAAGAAATGGGAATTTGAGAATTGAAAGTATTGAAGGCCAAACTCATGGAGGAGATTGTGGCCATAGATTAAGGGGTATAGGTGTTGATAGATATTCCACTCTGGATGATTGTCACACATGAAAATAAAAGTTTGAGAATTGAAACTCCCGAAGGACAGAAAACCAGAATCAGATGCAGTCATTGATCTAAACAAGAGATATGTGTCGACAAATTGTGGAGATATAGAATCGCATGTTTGTGTAAGGAAACAACCCGAGTACACATGCAAAGAAGGGGATTAGAAAAAGGAGCTTGCGGAACATGAGGAATTGAGATTTTCGAATGCCGAAAACCCGAAGTAAATTAGGGTCATCAATCTGAGAAGGGAAATCGATGTAGGGAATCATTGCAGGCATCAGAGGAGAAATTAGTGAACACGCTAGTTCACAGTCTGCAATGCACTGGATTCGTTGATCTCGTCAGGAAGGAGATCAATGGTCGAGATCAATAGGAAATTGGGTGAGAACTTTTAGATTGTGGGGATGATGCAGGAGCATCGTCAACAAGTACATGTGGCAAGACAACTCAATTCCCGAGGACCAATCGAAAGTCTCGAATAACAGCTAACACTACAAATCTTTTGAAGCTGATAGAAAACAATAAAATCTAAGATCACACGCGTAGACAGAATGAGCACACATGACTTGGGAATTTAATCCCAGTCTTGATGTAACCACAATTAGGTAGTAGTTAGTTTGTTTCTTTTGTATAAAGGGAGGTTTTTTACACCCTATAGAAGGGTTACAATAGTTGCGAGCAAGTAGGAATATCAAAGAAGTGATTGTTGTTTGAATTTTACTGTAACCATTTTCTTGAGTTTGAATGAAGATAACAAAGGAAAATTGATCTAATGTGTGAAGTTGTTGCTTTCTGTAATTTCCCTGTTATTATGTTTGTTCAAGAATACATGAATCTTATTACAGGTGTGTATATATTTGAAATTCCTGCATAAAATTTAAATCACTTTTCATCGTGAGCCAATGCAAGGTGTGCACATAGTCTGCAAGGAATGTGTTGATCGAGTTTTTCTCGACTCATAAGATTAAGAGGAATAGCATAAGGTTTATTTGCAGGAAGTGTAAAGCGATTGTCGCAAGGTGTGCACAATCGTTGTAAGAACTCAAATCAAGTGTAAATATATTTTTCAAAGAGTGCACAGGTCTATAATTCGACAAAGAGTTGAAGAGACTCCATAAAGAATTCTAAGGACAAGAATAGAGGAACGTCAGGAAGGTGGGAAATAATTATTTTCAAGAATCTTTGGATCTGAGTTTGACGGATTTCCCGAAAAAGAAAGAAGTGCTTGGGAGATCAAAATCTTTGAGGAGATCAAGCTCAGGAGGGAAAACAATTTCCAAGAAGTGTGAATGAGACCCAAGAAGTAAACTCGCAGGAAGGATAAAGGTCAAAAATTTCACATCTTTCGAAAATATTCTAACTTAGGAGAAAGCGTAAGCTCAAGCGAAAATATTTGGACCGTCTGATAAATGTCTAAGCAATGAGGAGTGAGTTCAAAGGAAAATATCTCAACCATTCTATCTAAGTGCCAGAGAAAATATCTCAATAATTTGATCAAAGCACAAATAAAGGATCTCAGTCATCTGATCTACGTGCCTAAGGATCGTAGCCGTTTGATCAAGGTAAAGTTCACTAACATTCAATCTTTGAAAGTGTAGAGGGGAATCAGACTTAGGAAGTTCAAAATTCATCAGATTCGTCCATCGTCAAGGGGGACATATGGCGAGAGATCAACATTTCACTGAATCATGACTCAGAGAAGTCAAAAGGTAGAGTTATAAGAACTCGCGAATCGCAAAAGTGCAATTTGATCATAGCCATTGATCGAAGGATAAATCTGGACCGTTGATTGTCCATGGAGATATCGGGAGTTCAGATATCATGAGAATGGAGGTGAGAGGTCTTCCAAATTCGTGAAACGTGAAGTCCCAATTCGTGAAGAGTTGAGCTGAGTTGTCAGATCATGGGGAGTTGTGAGCCATTGATCTAGCACACATGAATTTTGGGTTAGCAGGGATCGAAGGAGAGAAGTGATGAGCCTTCCAACTTCGCAAAACGCGAAGTCCTGATACGCTTAAAGGAGATCTAGACCATTGGATTATGGGATTGTGGATTATGGGATTGTGTATCATTGATTGTGGATCACTGATACGCTTAAAACTTGCAAGTTCAAGGTTCAGAAGGATGGGCAAGTGAAATTTGTGAGACGCGAAGTCGCGAAACGTGAAATTGCGAAGCGCTTTTCATTGAAGAAACTGGTCACAACCTTGGTCACATAGAGCGAGGAGCTTAATGATGCACACTCACACTCCCCACACCTGCAGGTCGGAAGGTCTGCATGCTCACAGGATCTTTCTCTTTCACACGACCCGAAGAACCCTAGCCAGTTCTTCTATTTCCCTATCGAGAAATCTGCACCCACAGTAATCCTCATGGGATCCCCTCTTTACACTTGGGAGATCGGAATTCATGACTTCGTGAATTCAGTGGTCGAGCATAGGTCTCTCGAATCCCCAAAACCCGACAACAGTCAACGCTGACCTTTTCCTATCTGGGTTTTCCCTATCACGATTTCGACACTCGTGATGTCGAACAACTTGCTTTACTGACTCCCGAACCCCGATTCGTTGAAACTCCGACACACGCGTGAGTTTGACTTTTCAACGCCTTCACTCCATCGGCATTTCGGAGTTCGCAATATCACAAATCCTGATGCTATTGTTTTGGGACTTCTCGCTACAAAACCCCGAAATGGTGTGCCACCTATCCACTCGACGACTCATGTGGCCCCACACTGTTCCTTTGGCTGTTGGGATATCGCGTATCGCGATTTCACGATTTTCGTTGGAATGTTTATGGGACTTCAACCCACGAAACCCCGATATGTCCAATCACGTGTAAATCCGACAGTCCTCGTGACTCGAATCTATGGTCCTGCCCCTCCCGAGCTTTGAAACTTTTGGGAATACTACGTTGTATCTCCCCTATTCCTCTGGGAGATCTAACAACTCACAGAAAATCGCGAATTCCCCTCAGAGAATTCCAACCGTTCGTTCCTCGGCAATTCCTGCGAATGACCAAGTGTTCCTCCGTGAAACTGGTCCACCTGCGGTGCAAAATTGCAACGCTTTCTTGAACGCTCCACGACACAAACTCCCTGTGCTACTCTTTGGTGATTACTCAAAGGTCCTATACCTCCTGACCTTTGCCTACCCTGAATCTTTCAGAGTTTCTTGCACACACTCCTTGTAGCAGACATTCAACCACTTGTAATTGTTGAATCCTTTCGACCCTATGCACACCTGCAACAACAATCTCTCAATGTTTTACTCAAGTTCGCAACCATGAGACTTCTCTTGGCCTACGCACTCCTTGCACGACTCCTATGCCTGTCTGCACCTCAGAGTGAATGAGAACAAAATATATCTCTATCTAAACCCTTTGTCAACGCACTCCTTGCAGACACTTCAACTGTACTCCTTGCAGGAATTCTTACTCAGATAGAGAAACAATTGAAACTCATTCGTACTTCCTTTCAGACTTCAGACTCAAAACATGAAATCATATACATAGCATATAAAGCAAATGTATAATAGGAAGCAAACATTCATGAGCATATCATTCAACATCAATATATAGAGAACAAACACAAAACCATGAATTTGAATCAACCTCTTTCTATTAATCTAAATATCTGTACATGGGTGTTCTTACATAGCTCTCTGCATGCTCTTCTTCCTCTGCTTCAATTATTTTACAATACACAATGAGGGTGTCTATATCCCGTTTCCCTCTTGTGCTCTAAAACTGTCTAATCTAGAATTAAATTCTATCTACCTGCATTAACTACTTTAAATGCCTTCTACCTACTAAGGACGAGAGAAAATGGCTCAAGGTCCATTTACATTATATGAGTGCGCATCATTAAATTGCCACATTTATGTTCGTACATCAACTTCAAGAGAAATTCAAAATTTGTGCTGGCGCTTGCCCAGATGTGTTTTGCTTCCACCCTGGATCGCTTGATGTTGGTGATGCTCCTGCATCATACTCTTTGGCTTGAAATTTTTCATGGGCTCCTATCCATGAGCTCCTGCACAGTCTGTCCATGCTTTTGTATTTCTTCTTCGGTCTCCCAGCTGGCATATTCAACTAGATGGTTCTTCCACTCGACCAGATACTCAAAGTATTGCTTTTTCCTGGTCCTTTTGCTTACTCTCTTGTCCATTATGCGCTCCATCTGCGGATTATTTGCAACTGGCATCCGCTTTGTCCATTGGATCACTAGTTGCTCATCTCCAGTCCCTATTTCCTCAACTTTATATGGGTACAAATCTGAGATGTTGAATATCATAGAAATTCCGATCCCATCGGGTAATTCAATCTCATAAGCATTCACCCCAAATTTCCTCAAGACCCTACATGGCCTGATTTTCTTCATATTCAACTTATTATACGTCCCTCTCAGGAACCTTTCTTTTCTCAAATGTGCTAGAATCAAGTCACCAACCTCAAACTGAAGTTGTATTCTATGTTGATCTACTCTGTTCTTGTATTCCTGGCTTGAATTCTATAACCTCTCTTTCACCTGACTGTGAACTTCCTTCATCACCTCTGCGAATTCTTCTGCACTAGTGCTCCTAGTTGCAGTCTGTTCTGAATCTCTCAGTTCAGAAATTCCCCTCAGCTGTATGCCATAGACAACCTGAAATGGACTCCACCTTGTGCTCCTGTTAACCGAGTCGTTATACGTAAATTATTCTTGTGGTAATATGTTGTCCCACTGGCTGTGGTGTTCTGTCACCAAGCTTCTCAGTAAGTCTCCCAAACTTCTGTTGACCACTTCTGTCTGTCCATCTGTCTGAGGATGATAAGTTGAACTAAATGACAAGTTAGTTCCCAGCTTCTTCCATAAGGTCCTCCAAAAATGCCCTATGAACTTCGTATCTCGATCCGAAACTATGCTCCTTAGCAATCCATGAAGTCGAATGACCTCTCTGAAAAACAGATTCGCAATGTGAGTTGCGTCACTGGTCTTCTGACATGGAATGAAGTGTGCCATCTTGGAAAATATATCCACCACCACAAAGATTGAATCATAACCTCTTTGTGTTCTTGGCAACCCCGATACAAAATCCATGCTAATTGCATCCCACGGCCTCTCTGGTATTGGCAATGGTTGATAAAATCCCGCATTTTGCTTCCTTCCCTTCGAATGCTGGAAAATTCTGCATCTATCCAAGAATTTCTTGACATCTGCTCGCATTCCTGGCCAAAAATATGACTCATTCAGCTTTGCGAACGTCTTGTCATGACCAAAGTGCCCTGCTAATCCTCCGTTGTGTTTCTCCTTCAACAGATTCTCCCTCATCGAGCATTTTGGAATACACAGTTGATTACCTCTAAACAATAATCCTTCCTGGATCATGTATTCTACCCATTGGCTTCTATCTCTGAGATTTGGATTCTTAGCTGCTTCATACGCCTCTTTGAAATCCTAATCATCAGCGTACATATCCCTGAGATCATCAAAACCCAACGTTTTGACTCTGAACTCCTGCAACAGCAAACACTTCCTGCTCAAAGCATCAACCACTTTGTTAGCAATACCAGAAATATGTTTTATCAAAAAAGTGAAATTATGCATATACTCAACCCATTTAACATGTTTTTGATTCAACTTCTCCTGTTGAGTCACAAACTGCAATGCATGATTGTCACTATACAAGACAAATTCTTTCAGGATCAAGTAATGCCTCCATTTCTTCAATGCCTGGATGATAGCATAGAATTCCTTATCATAAGTGGAGTACTTTACTTTTTCTTCATTTAGATTCTCGCTGAATTAGTCTATTCGCCTGTCTTCCTGACTCAAGACTGCTCCGATTGCAAACCCACTTGCATCACATTTCACCTGAAATGTCTTCTGGAAATCCAGCAACACCAGAACTGGTTGTTCTGTAATCTTCCTCTTCAACAGATTAAAACTTTTCTCAGCTTCTTCTGTCCAGTGAAAATATTTGTGTCTTTTCTTCACTGTATCCATCATCGTTGCACTAATTCCACTAAAATTCCTGGTGAATTTTCAGTAGAAACTAGCCAATCCGTGAAAACTTCTCACCTCAAAAATATTCTTCGGTGATGGCCAATTCTTGATTACCTCCACCTTATCTGGATCCATCCTCAACTCATTTTCTGAAATAACAAACCCCAAGTAAATGAGCTCTATCTTCATGAACGAGGTATTCTTCATGTTTATCAACAGCTTCTCCTATTGTAGTTTCTGCATCACTGTAGCCAAATGCTTCAGATGCTCTGCCACTGTTTTACTGTAAACCAGTATGTCATCCAAATACACAATGACAAATTTTCCGATGAACTCCCTCAGGACTTCATTCATCAACCTCATGAAGGTACTCGGTGCATTTGTTAAGACAAATGGCATAACAAGCCATTCATACAACCCTTCATTGGTTTTGAATGTTGTCTTCCATTCATCACCTTCTCTCATGTGAATCTGATGATAACCGCTTTTCAAATCAATCTTTGAAAAATACTTTGCTCCACTCAAGAAATCCATCAAATCATCCATCCTTGGCAATGGAAATCTGTACCTGATGGTTATCTTATTAATCACCCTTGAGTCAGTACACATCCTCCAGCCTCCATCATTCTTCGGATTGAGTATTGTTGGAACAACACATGGACTCAATCTTTCCCTGACTAAACCTTTGTCCAACAAATCCTGGACTTGCCTTTTAACCTCTTCATTCTCTTGCGGCGTCAACCTATACGCGGATTTATTTGGGAAACTGGCTCCTGGTATGATATCGATGTGATGACTCACACTTCTAATCGGTGGCAACGAACGAGGTAATCCATCCACTATTATGTCAGCGAACTCTTCCAACAGTTCCTAAACTTCTTCCGGTAAATCATCCACTCTTGTGCTAGTCAGAACAATCTTCGGCTTCCTGACCACAATGAATTTTTGATTCTCCTTCTTCTTAACCTCGGTAAGAAGTTCCTTCCCACTCATGAGAAGTACTGTGTTGCTTACTTCTGGATTCACCTCCTTATCTTTGATTGGAAGCAACATGTGATTCCTCCCATTCTTCTCTAGGGTGTATGTGTTCATTCTCCCATCATGAATCACATTCCTGTCATATTGCCATGGTCTACCTAGCAATAGATGACAAACATCCATAGGAATGACATCACATAAGATCTTATCATTATATCCTCCTATCTTAAACTCAACTAAAAATTGTTTGATGATAGTTACCTGGTGTCCTTTTTGTAGCCACAAAACTCTATATGGGATTGGATGATCAGTCGTCTCTAGCTCCAGCTTCTCTACCATCTCTGTAGAAATGAGATTATCCGTGCTATCACTGTCTACAATGACCTTGCATACCCTATCCTTGGTTTTGCAAGTAGTCCTGAAAATTATGGTCCTTTGGACTAAACTCTCCACCTCCTTCTCAGGTGTCAAAAGGACTTTCGCATCATTAGTGATCTTCCACCTTCAGCGTCTTCTGCCTAAACATCCCGCCTCTGTGCCTCGGCGATGTGAGCTTCTGCACTTTCCTTTTTTTTATCTGGACACTCGTAAGACTTTTGCCCATTCTTCCCACATGTGAATCATGTTATTACTCCACCTCTTTCTCTTCCTCTACCTCTAGTATGAGGAAAAGTGTTGTTGTTAGCATAATCTCCTCTATGCTCAGTATGTTTCCCTCACTATGAAGTTCCACCTCTCTTAATTCAAGTCTGAGGTTTCTTCCAATCCTTCTTGGGCTTCTGATATTTTTCCTAGGCAACTGATTTGCCTCTGGGTTGACTTCTACCTTAGCCTCTCTGACCCTGCTTTCGACTCATCTTATCTTCATCTTTCAGAGCCATCTGATAAGCATCTTCCACCATTCGGATGGTTACCATGCTCATCTCATCCTGGATATCATATCTTAGTCCATTCATGTATCTGACAACTTTTTCATCATCGCTCTCTCGATGACCTGCTCTGATGTTTAGTTTATAGAATTCCTCAGTGTATTCTTTCACTGTCATCAACATCTATCTCAGGTTCTGCATCCTCCTGAACAAAGTAATTTGGTAATCCCTGGGGATGAATTTCGCCTTCATCTTCATGATCATTCTATCCCAACTCTTAATCTTCTGCTTGCCCTTGCAACGTCTGTCAACTTGTAGCTCATCCCACCACAATGTTGCATGTCCCTTCAATCTTGTGATAGCATGCTTGACCTTCTTGTCCTCTTCGACATCTTCATAGTCGAAGTATGTGTCTAGAGATATAATCCAGTATAGAATCTCCTCTGCATCAAAGTTTCCCTCATAAACTGGAATTCCCATTTTTTCTCTTGCACCCATCCTTGCAATAGCTTTGATCAAACGTTCGTTTGATGCATCTTCGGCTGCAACTTCTTCTTCACAATCAGTCTCAACCTCTCTTTCAGAATCACTAAGATCCCCATTACTGATTGTGCGTCTTTGCACTGTATCCATGTCTTCGAGTCTGGCTCGTAGATCACGCATCTCTCTCTCCATAACTGGATCTGCCATCTTCCGACCTCTTCTTCTTGGAATTTCCCTATCCTCTGGTGGATCGGGTGTTTTCCTTTCCCTTCTCCTTGGCGGCATGGTGAATTATCTGTCTATGCTATAGAAAGAAAAGAATCTTTTTGTGCTCTGATACCAAACTGATGCACACTCACGCTCCCCACACCCGTAGGTCGGAAGGTCTGCGTGCTCACAAGATCTTTCTCTTTCACATAGCCTGAAGAACCCTAGTCGGTTCTTCTATTTCCCTATCGGGAAATCTTCACCCACAACAATCCTCGTGGGATCCCCTCTTTACACTTGGGAGATCGGAATTTGTGACTTCGCGAATTCAGCGGTCGAGCAAAGGTCTCTCGAATCCCCGAAACCCGACAACAGTCAACACTGAACTTTTACTATTGGCGTTTTCCCTATCACGATTTCGGCACTCGCGATGTCAAACAACTTGCTTTACTGACTCCCGAACCCCGATTCACCGAAACTCTCACTTTTCAACGCCTTCACTCCATCGGCGTTTCGGAGTTCGCAATATCGTGAATCCTAATGTTATTGTTTCAGGACTTCTCGCGACGAAACCCCGAAATAGTGTGCCACCTATCCACTCACCGACTACTGTGGCACCACACTGTTCCTTTGGCTATCGGGATATCGCGTATCGTGATTTCGTGATTTCCATTGCAAAGTTTATGGGACTTCAACCCGCAAAACCCTGATATGGCCAATCACGTGTAAATCCAATGGTCCTCGTGACTCGAATCTATGGTCCTATCCCTCCTGAGCTTTGAACCTTTTGGGAATACTTCATTGTATCTCCCATGTTCGTCTAGGAGGTCTAACGGCTCACAGAAACTCACGAATTCCCCTCAGAGAATTCTGACCGTTCATTCCTCGGCAATTCTTGCGAATGACTAAGTGTTCCTCCGCGGAACTTGTCCACCTGTAGTGCAAACTTGTGACGCTTGCTTGAATGCTCCATGGCACAAAGTCCCTTTGCTTCCCTTTGGTGATTACTCGAAGGTCCTATACCTCCTGATCTTTGCCTACCCTGAATCCTTCAGAGTTTCTTGCATGCACTCCTTGCGACAGACATTCAACCACTTATAAGTGTTGAATCCTTTCAACCCTGCGCACACCTGCAACATCAATCTCTCAATGTTTTACTCAAGTTCGCAACCCTGAGACTTCTCTTGGCATGCACACTCCTTGCCCGGCTCCTGTGCCTGTTTGCACCTCAGAGTGAATGAGAACATAAGCTATCTCTATCTGAACCCTTTGTCAACGTACTCCTTGTGGACACTTCAACTGCACTCCTTGCAAGAATTCTTACTCAGATAGAGAAACAATTAAAACTCATTCCTACTTCCTTTCAGACTTTAGACTCAAAACATGAAATCATATACACAGCATATAAAACAAATGTATAACAGGAAGCAAACATTCACGAGCATATCATTCAACATCAATATACAAAGAACAAACAGAAAACCATGAATTTGAATCAACGTCTTTCTCTTAATCCTAATATCTGTACATGGGTGTTCTTACATAGCTCTCTGCATGCTCTTCTTCCTCTGCTTCAATTATTTTACAATACACAATGAGGGTGTCTATATCCTGTTTCCCTCTTGCGCTCTAAAACTGTCTAATCTAGAATTAAATTCTATCTACCTTCATTAACTACTTTAAATTCCTTCTACCTACTAAGGATGAGAGAAAATGGCTCAAGGTCCATTTACATTATACGAGTGCGCTTCATTAAATTTCCACATTTATGTTCGCACATCAACTTCAAGAGAAATTCAAAATTTGTGTTGGCGCTTACCCAAATGTCTTTTGCTTCCGCCCTAGCTCGCTTGATGTTGGTGATGCTCCTGCATCACTTAACCAAGAGAGTTAGCACATGAATACATTGAAGATTTAAAATAATTAAGGAGATTCCCTCAGGTTCAATAGAACCTGTGTCTTATAAAGAACATGGGCATATTCAGTTGATTCAACGTCCTTGAGGGACTGAAGAGTCAATCAAACTCGGTTTCTTGATCGATCCTTGACCAGGAGGTTGCAAAACGCTTAGAAGCGAAGGGGGGTATACATCAGGGGATAGGGATCTTGTGTAAAGGGTGAGCACGTTGGAGGCCCTCAATTGTTGTGAACCTTCGATCAACGAGGTAGATTGATAATGGTCGAATCATGACCATAGAAACTAGGTGGGTCTGACAGGACCTGCGCAAAAAAGAAAAGTGGACCTGTGTAAGATTAATATGGGTCTAGCAAAGGCCCAAAGAGTCAATTCGACTTAGCATCAGGTGGTATTGGAGCCATAATTTTACTTGCAGACAGCTGGCAAAGGGAGAGACGGTGACAAGAGATACTCTGATACCATGTGGTATCATAGCTTAGATTTTTGTTTGTAGATTTTAGGCAACAGAGAAAGAGGCATAAGACACTAAAGAATAAATCACATGATTACGTCAAGTGGTGTTAGAATTTGAATTTTTCGGTAGGCAACAGGTGAAAGGGGGAAATAGGGTATTGATGCTCTGTGAGAAGGTTGTTGCATGTGCGCGACAAAAACAATTTAAGCAACCAGGTGATATTTAAGAGAACATGGATATTCTCTCGGATGTAGAGTGACCCATAGGATTTCCAGGAGGGTAGTTAGAAGGTGGAAATGGATACTGAAGGCCATGAGTGTGGTCGAAGAGAATATCACAAGAAGAAATGAAATCCAGACATGAATCTAGAGCTCAATGAGACAAGAGAAAGGATGGAACAGCTGGTATTGAGGATGCAACACGAGGCAAAGGTACATTGGAGGTGAGAATGTCCTTTGAACAGGAAGGAAAAATGGCTTGTTCAAAAGTTGTTGGCTAGAAAGAAACAACAAGAGTTGATAAGGTGGGTGAGGGAATTAGAAAACCTCAGTGACATAGAGGAGTAATTGATTCACATCTGTGAACCAAAAATTAGGAGACACCTTAGTAATCAAGAGGAGGTGAGATCATATAAAGATCTCATAAAATGCCAGGTGGACAGAAATGGAGTTTCAAGTTGCGAGGTGGGCAATGGAGAGAGATCAGGTGGAGGTCTCGTATGATGCAAGAGGAGAAGTGATGAAAGTTCAAATTTCCAGGTGGGAAATGAGATGGGATCGGTTGATCTCATAGACTTCCAGGTGGGAAGAGGAGAAGTCCAAAATTTTCAAGTGGGCAGGGGGAAAGAAATAAGACTTTCAGAAAGTCTCAGGAGCTCAGAGGTCAGTTTAGGTCAGCAAGGAGTGTTGATAGGTGAAGTTTCATGTGGATTTGCAGACCATGTGAATGAAGATGATGAGAAGGTAGAAACTCTCACCATCCAAAAGGAGTATTAGAGGAGCATTCTGAATATTGAAGGGATCAAGACATTCCTGCCAAGAAACCAAGTGAAGGCCAGTGCACATGATGAGAGTGCAGTAGAAGAAGAAAGACAACTAGCAGAAACTGTCAAAGAGGAAGAAATTGAGCAGACGCTGATGTATACCCCAGCAGAAGGAGAATGTATTTCGACAAAATTTCTCAAAATTCTTAGCCAGAAGCTGAATAGGAGATGACTGTAGCACTTGAGCTTGCAATAGAAGGAGAAGTAGACAACATAGATTTTTCTGACCTGTATGAAGAATTGGAATCCCTAGAGAGAAGGGTAATGGTGCAAATATTGCACATCCAATAGGTTAAGTTGGAGACAAATGGAGGAGCATACAATCCTGAGGAACAGTCGAAAGAAGTTGGACTTGAACCAATGCAGGAGGAGCTAAAAGAAGGTAATTTGTCAGAGAAGGAAGTTGAGAAACACCTCAATGATGAGACTGCAGAATTGGAGTTTCTAGCACGATGAAAAACTAATTCCACCGATAAAGAATATGACATGGGGGATCAATATGATCTACCCGCTATTAAAGAAGACTTGCAGCTGAGAATATTGCATAAGAATAGCCAACCATTGGAGCAACTGGACAGAGTGATAGAGTAAATAAGAAGGTTGATGTTGAAGTCAACATAAACAGTCAGCAAAGGGAATATGAATAGGGGAGAACCTACAACAACATCAGGGAATAAGAATAAGAATAAGAAGCAACAACAACAACAAAAACATAGTTTGAGAGGAGGAGGAGGAGAACTCCAAGGAAAATTTTGGGATCCAGGAGGATTTCAACACTGGAGAAGAGGAGATCATGAGAAAGAGCTCATGATTTTCCCATCAATGGATTATGATGCAAGAGCATCCCTCCACGTCAAAAAATATGCTAGCAAGACAACACATAGGCACGAAATGGAGAAAGAGAGAGGCATTGACCCTCCCATTTTTCAATTCAAAATATGATTCTATAGGGATTTGTATTGTAAGGTCATAAGAACTGAGCCATGCCTTTGTACAGATAGTGGATAGGGTCTCCTTAAATGGTTCAGTGTAAGAAGTCCTAGATTGTAGTTAGGTCTTGATAATCATTTAATGTAATGAGTTGTAGGAGTATGGTGTCTTAACTGAGATAGTGATGGCACTAAGGTAGTGGAGAGGATAAGCTCGTAGAGCCCTCTTTTGTAAAAATAGACTTAGGAGAGATATTTGAAGGAGAGAGGTCTTAGAAGCAGAACTCGGGATAGAGTTAGAATATGAGAAAGAATCGGGACTCTGTTGCATTCTAGTTTTTTTAAAAACATCTGTATAGACACACATAGATAATAGAAAAGCATTTTCTCCTGGACATGGTGTGTTTATGTATTTGTGTTCATTGTTATTCTTTTATATGTCATTCATATTTTGAATGTATGAACTAGTGAATTTTTCTATAAGTTTCAATTGTTTCTCACCTTTGAGTTTCGAGTCCAATGAGTGCACATTTGTCTACAAGGAGTGCATTGACAGAGGTGAGTTAACCTCGGAGAATCTCAAGAGAGATATAGTTGAATCTTCATCAGCATAAGTGCAAGGAGTGCACAGGAAGAAATCTGTGTTGAGTTCGGAAGAAGACAGAGTTACTGAACACTCTGTAAGGAGGATCTCTGCAAGGTATGCATCGAGCAAGGAGGATGAGAATAATTTCTTGTCAAGAAATCCTTCGATCTGAGTTTAACAAATTATCATAAACACGAGGAGTGCGTAGGAAATTGAAATCCTTTAAGGATCAAGCTCAAAAGAGATAACAAAAGGAGTGCCTGGGATTCAGAGTTATTCCAACTCCTAAAAATCAGAAGAGATAATTCTTTTCTAGAGCACAAGTGAGACCCAGATAGTTGGGTTTGAAACATAAAGTTCAAAAGTCGAAGCCTTTGAACACTAAAAAAATATTCCAAGGTGGAAGAAGTCAAAAGATCAGGAGGAGGAGCGACATCAATTGTCTGATTGGTTGTGGAAGGGAGCCTATACCATTAGATATACTTCCAAGGAACAAAAGAAGAGAAAAGGAGAGGAAGACACCCAATCCATTGGATCTGAGCGCAGAGGAACATAAACAGTTGGATCCAGAGGTAAGTTCACAAGACTTAACCCTTGTGTGTGCAGGAGAGTGGACTCATCAAAGCCCTGAAGTCCTAAAGTGAACAAGGGTCATCCATCGTCTAGGGCGACAGGTGGCAAAAGATCTAAGTTTTTGGGTGAAATCACTCTGGGAGAAAGTAGTGCACAGTAGTTTAAACTCCCAAAACCCAAAGACCTAAAGTTGATAGAGGCCGCTAGATCAAACAGGAGACACACATCAAGAGATCGTGTGTTTTGAGTGAAAGCACTCTGGGAGAAACAAGTGCATAGGATTTTAAAACTCCTGAAGACCGAATATCCGAAGAGCCCAAGAGGAATTTGGACAGTCAAATCAGTAGGGAACATGGCGATAGTTTGTGAACTTCGAGAGAAAACACTATGGGAGAACATGAAGGACATGAGTTTGAAAACGACGAAGCCCAAACAACCGAAGCAGTTGAGAACCGTTGATCTGGGTTGGACAGGTGTCACCCAATCGTGAACTTCGGAGGATCGTAATCTGGGGTTTTTGTGGACTTGTGTTTCGGAATATCCTGAAGTGTCGAAGCCCAAAATGTATAAGGGCCATTGATCCGAAAGAAGGAACATGGATCATTGATCTGCGAGGAAACACTTGGAGGATGAAGATTCACTCCATTGGATAGTCATTGGATCATAAAGGGACAGGTGTCATAGGATCCAACACTCTAAAAGGATTCACTTCAGATATTTTTGGTGGTTGATATTTGATATTGAAAAAGGTTGAAGTCCCGAAACGAACGATAGTCGTTTATCTAGAAGCGCATGTGTGGCGCTAGATTTGTAATTCCGAGTATGGAGCACTCTGGAGGATAGCAGAGGGTGAAAGCGTCGAAGTCTCGAAGGAGATCTCGATCATTGATCAAGGAGGATTTCGAAATACCATTGATTTGGTTGAGGAGGCCAAAGTCCCGAAGCGGGTGCAGAACCATCGATTAAAGGGGACACATGGCAGACAATCTGCCATTTCGGAGAAATCTCTCCAGAAAAGATGGGAATTTGAGAATTGAAATTCACGAAGGCTAGACTCGCAAAGGATATTGTGGACATAGATTAAAGTGGTTAGGTGTCGATATATCTTCCACTTCAGAAGACTGTCATACGAGAAAAGAAAATTTTGAGAGTTGAAACTCTCAAAGGCCGGAAAGATGGAATCATACACAGTTGTTGATATGAACGAGAGCTATGTGTCAACAAATCGTGGAGATATGGAATCACACATTTGTCTAAGGACACAGACTAAGGACACATGCGAAGAAAGGGCTTTGAAAAAGGAGCTTGTGGAGCATGAGAAATTTAGATTTCCAAAGGTGAGAAACCCGAAGTAAATTAGGGTCATCGATCTGAGAAGCGAAATCGGTGGTAGGGAATCATTGCAAGGAGCAGAGGTGAAATTAGTGAACGCACTAGTTCATATTCTGCAATGCGTTGGATTCATTGATCTTGTCAGGGTAGGATATCAATGGGGACGATCAAAAGGGTATGGAGTGAGAATTTTCAGATTGCGAGGACTAGGCTCTTCCGTAAAGGGTGAGCATGTTGGTGGCCCATAATTGTTCTGAACCATCGATCGATGGGAAAGATTGAAAATGATCGAATCATGACCATAGAAAATAAGAGGGTCCAATAGGAACTACGTATAGAATAAAAGGGGACCTTTGTAAGATTAATAGGGGTCTAGCAAAGGCCCAAAGAGTCAATTCAACTTAGAAGAAAGAAAGATCCTAGATGGGGAGGTCGCAGAACCCTAGTAGGGTAGGGGGGCTGCATCAGTAACTCGTCAGAAAAGAGGGTTCCTTGTTCGAGTGGGAGTAATAGCGGAAGATGAAAAACTTAGGGTCGAGAAAATTAGTGGCCAAAGCTACCAGTTATGGAATATGGAGATGGAATATTGTTTATATTAGAATGACCTATTCCTACCATTGGGTGGAATCTAAATGAAGCTGACGACCTTGAAGGATGAAGAATGAGATATTTTTGATAGAAAGGCACTAGGAATGATACGAGCAACATCTGTGGATTTCAACATTTCGAAAGAAAAGACAACGAAGGAGATGATGGACTCATTGACTAAACTATATGAAAAAACTTCGACGTCCAATAAGGTATTTCTAAGGAAGAGATTATTTAATATGAATATGTCATAAGGTGGGTGTGTTTCACATCATTTAAACGAATTTAATACAGTTACTAATAAACCAATTTATTTAAAAGTGGACTTTGATAATGAGGACATGGTTCTTCTAATCTTGTGCTCATTGCCAGAAAGTTGGAGCTACTTGGTCATGGCTGTAAGTAACTCTATCTCTCGTTCAAACACTTTAAAATTTGATGATGTTGTTGGTGTTATCCTTAGTGAGGAAATGAGATGGAAAAGAACAGGTGATACATCAAGTACTGTGTTAAACATGGAGAACAGGGGAATACAAAAGGATAGAGGAAAGGGATAAGGGAACCATAAGAATTATAGTTAGGGAAGATTCAAATCTAGACTCGTAAATATAGAGTTCTATAATTGTGGGAAAAAAGTACATATGAAGAAAGACTGCAAAGCTCTAATGAAACAAAGAGATGGACACAAGGAGAAAAATTAGGAAGAAAATGTAACAGGTGATATTTTACACGATGTTTTGATTCTTTCTATAGATAATATTTTTGAGTATTGAGTATTAGATTTAGGGGCTTCATTTCATGCTACACCCCATAAGAATCATTTTCTATATTATGTTCAAGGTGATTTTGGACAGGTTCATTTGGGTGATGATGCACCATGCAAAATTGTTGGAATGGGAAAGGTAAAAATAAAGAAAAGGAATGGAAACCAAGGGTTGTTGAATGAGGTAATACATGTTCCACATATAAGGAAGAATATGATTTCAACAAGGAAGTTGGAAAGTGAAGGTTGTATATCCATATTTACAGATAAGGTGTGGAAGGTCACCAAAGGATCATTGGTGATAGGAAAAGGAAAGAAGGTAGGTACATTGTATTTTTTTACTGGTAATACTGACTCTTCTATATCATTACATTCTACACAAGTGGATAGAAAACTATGGCATCATAGGATTGAACACATGAGTGAGAAGGGGATGAATATATTTCACAAAATAAATTTATTTCCATATCTTAAACAAATTGATTTGGATTTTTGTGAGCATTGTGTTTATGAAAAATATAAGCGAGTCATATTTCTCAAAGAAGGAAAATAAATGAAGAGTGAAAGGTTAGATCTTGTGCATACATATGTATGGGGACCATCTTGGTGGCTATCATTATTATGTTACTTTTATTGATGATGCAACTAGAAAAACTTGGTTTTATTTCATTCGACAAAAATATGATGTTTTTGATACTTTTAAGAAACGAAAAGTTTTAGTTGAGAATGATACAGAAAAAACGGTTGAAGTGTCTCAGATCATAAAATGGAGGCCAATATTGCAGCAAGGATGATATAATTCTGAGAGGGAATCATATACCATGGACACTCATTTTTCTTTGAATGCATGCTCTAATAGATATGAGTGAGGGATGCACTCAGTAGACTAAGAAAATTGGAAGATTGGTCCAATAAAGGAAGAAGAAAAACACTACTTGTTGGAGATAGATGCCTTGTCTATTCCTTGTGTTGTTCACCAATGAACTGAAAAGGCATATTGATCATACGCTTAGCATAATAAGATATGTGCACTAGTTACTTTGGTGTGCATTATATTTCTAAAACCTCACCTAACAGTAAAAATGAAACACAAGATTATTCTCTCACTCGTCTCAACAATAACGAAAATTAATGTTACACAAGAAAAATAGATAATGCAAGATTCACAAAGCTTCATCAAATGTATTAGAGGATTGTATCCCTTATTAAATAATCAAGGTGATCTTCTACAAATGGTAAATGTGTCTTTATTTGTCTCAATTTCTCCACACAATCAGATTGGCAAGAGAAATTTCCCGTAGCATTTACTAATGCAACTAACTATTCACTAAAATAGGAATCACCATTATTTACTTAGACTAGCAAATGATTTATTACAATAAAATTATGACTAACACTGACAATGATTAGAAAAATATCAAAGAATTATGTCTCCTTCTCGCCTTTCGTGTTGCGGATGACTTGTACTATGTTGTGCACTTCCTAAGGAAGGTTTTCATCCTTCCGTATTGGTCCAATTCCTCCATATTTAGATTTGGAAGCATCCCTTCTTCTTCAGCCAATGGAGGGAACTTTTGTTGGACTATATCGACTATCATCCACTTGTCCTGTCTCTGGAGATTGGCATTGTTGACTGACCAGGTATGAAACATGATGTTTCTTGGCATGATCTAGTGTTACTTGCAAGGAAGCTGCGACTAGAGTGTGTTTCTGTGATAAATTATGAATGCCACTTTGGTCAGCATGTTGTTCTCGATGTTGATGTGTTGATCCTGATGTAATCAAAATTAGAGGCATCTCTTTCGGTGCCCGATACTGAAATAGAAGATAGACCTAGAAAGGTAAGAAGTTTTTGGAAGAGTTAGTTGACATGTTGTAAGGGTGCCACTTCTGTAAATTCAGTATTAAGAGGTGGAATTATTTGGCATAGTGGAGGTAATTAAATTTGGTTGTGGATAGGGTCTCGGAATGGTAAGTCACCGGGTGACCTCCCTGTTTACGCATTGCTCCAAGAGAAAACTGAGAGGCAATAAGGGGTAAGGGATAACGATCTTGAATTGTTTCTTGGGTGTGGGAATGGTAAGCGGTAACTAGTGGACGTTCGATAGTGTCTTGGGTAACCAAGAGAGACGATGGAGAATTGGGTAATGATGCATCGAATCAGATTGATGGATGGATAAAGGGATTGAGAGGGTGGGATATTGGAGGGAGACTGCAATACATTGGAAAATTCTAGGAGTAGAGGGAATATTGTGGGATGTGTCGGATTAGTGACCTTCTCATGTTGAACATGGTGGGTCAAACACAAAGAGACATTGTTGGTATTGAGAACATGGTGAGTGGTTATGGTATCGGTTCGTGGTAGTGGTGAAGTTATAGATGATGAAGTAAGTACATAGGTGCGTCAAACCTGTTTGATGTGGTACTGATGAGTCTTGGTGCGATAGGCCACTTGTCGGTCTTGTTGGTAAGGAAGACCGAGAAGGATATTGACACAATCTAAAGGTGACATTTCGCAGATCAAAGTGTCATGAAAAGGACTAATGGAAAATGTGATGTCACAACACCAAGCAATATTAATGAGAGCCCCTTCCTTTTTTACCCAACCAAGATGATATGGATAGAGGTGTGGGGTGGTGGGGAGTTGCATATGTTGGACTAATTCTTATGATAGCATATTCTTTTGAATTCCATCATCAAAAATGAGAGTGGAAAGTTCATTTTTAATCTGGTTGTTGTGAGTGAATAGGGGAACTTTATGGAAACTTGGTTATGTTGTAGTCATGAAAATGAGGGATGGGTAAACTTCGGTGGGGTTGGTGAGAGAGACGACTTCTAGTTTCTCAGGAAACTCAATGGGTGTGGCCTCTGCAAACAAGGTCTGATGGGGGTGGATATTTTTAATGGCTCGACAATCGACATAGTTATGGGAGATGGTCTTATGGAAATTACACCAAACTTCATTTTTGGTCATCGATGAGGAAGAAGGATAAGGTTGAGAATGAGAAGGAGGTGGGTTTTCAACTTGGGTTTGATTTAGAATATATTGAATGTGAGGAGCCACCTTTATTTATACAACCAAGTCTCATAAGAAAGCCTTGTCCAGAGTAATGTTGTCAAAAATATCTACCTCCTGTCAGAGAGGTAACAATAAACCAGAATTGAACTTAATTATTAATACCTCATCTGGTTCACTGACATGTAGTTGGATGTGTATCTTGCATAATATATCGATGTATCCTTTAACTAATTGATTGGAAAGTTGACAGAGTTGTAACCACTTGGCGAGAAAATTTTGAAGATAGCCTGGAGGGTAGAAGCAATCTCTCAATTCCACAAAAAAATATCCCATGACGCAATGTGGTCATTTTTCAGGGAAGATGGTGTACTGAGATCGATTATCAATTATGATATTCCCAATTGTGTGTCCCACCAGGTTTCTATGATTCCTTCTAGTTGAAGGCATGTTCTTCTGCAATTTTGTGGCCTCTTCCATATCAAGCAAGGTCTTAAAGTAATTTGAGAGGATATGGATCTGTGAATTGACCGTCTCTCCATTCATTTGTCTTGAAAACTTGGGTAACTTAAAATGGGTGTCCAACAACATGGTCATTGGAGGTCATTGTTGTTGGATTGAAATCAGTTCTTTGAGAGCCAGCTCCAAGTCTGCATCTGGAGTTGATGTGGCTATGTTGGATTCCTCAATGGAGGCCTCTTGTCGGTAAGTCATGGTCAATAGGAACTCAGTGGAACCTGAGGAGGGTGTGAGAGTAACCATGAGAAGGGTGAAATGAATTCTCCTAGAAAAAGCATGACAATATGTATGAAGACCCAAAACAAAATTAAATATGTTGGATGAAGTTATTTATCCCAAGGACAAAATTTTCTCTGATACCAATTGATCTAATTGTGAGAGGGTATCTTATACCGCAGAGACTTGTTTTTCTCTAAATGTATTCTCTAACAGATCCGAGTGAGGGATGCTCTTAGTAGACTAAGAGAATTGGAATATTGGTGCAATAAAGGAACAAGGAAAATGCTACTTGTTGGAGGTAGATGCCTTGTCTATTCCTTGTGTTTTCCATGAATGAACTAAAGGGGCATATTGCTCGTGCACTTAGCATAATAAGAGATGTGCACTAGTTCCTTTGGTGTGCACCAGTTCCTTTGGTCTCAGCAAAAACGAAAATCAATGTTACACAAGAAAAATAGATAATGCAAGATTCACAAAACTTCATAAAATGTATTAGAGGATGGTATCCCTTATTAAACAATCAAGGTGATCTTCTACAAACGGTAAATTCCTCTTTATTCTTCTTCATTTCTTTGTGCAATCCGATTGTCAAGAGAAATTTCCCACAACGTTTACTAACAAAACTAACTATTCACTAAAATAGACATCGTCGTTATTTACTTAGACTAGTGAATGCTTTACTACAATAAAATACTGACTCACACTGACAACAATCAGAAAACTATTATAGAATTACTTATCCTTCTCTTCTTTCTTGCTACAGATGACTTCTACTTTGTTGTGAACTTGCTAAGGAAGGTTGATATCCTTCCTTATTGGTCCAAAGGAGTTTGATGATTATTGTTCATACGATGGGATTTGTAGAGAGAAGACAGTTCTAGGAACATCATAAGAAAATGGTGTGTTAGAAAGGATGGTGATGACAATCATGGAGCATGCAAGGAGTATGAGATTGCATGCTATTTTTACCTTACAGTTCTTGGCAGATGTTGTAGATATTGTTGTCTACTTAATAAATAGAGGACTTTCAAGCTCTTTGGATGGTGGAATTCCAAAGGAGGCATGGATAGGTAAAAAGGTAAAATATTCTTTTTTGAAGACTTTTGGTGGTGAAGCATTTGTCCATTTTGATAAAGAAAATAGAACAAAGATTGAGGAAAAATCCAAGAAGTGTACCTTTATTGGATACTATGTTAACAATTTTGGTTATCACTTATGGGATTATGAAAATCACAAAATCATTAGGAGTAGAGATTTCATATTCAATGTTGATGAGATTGTGGATTAATTGGGTTGGTTGTAATTGATGTCAACCCTTGAAGAAATTCTGGTAGCAAAAAGGTTTGGGTAATGGACCCAAGTTTATTTGATGTATAAAGGTATGATTTTTAATATATTTGAAGGTAAGACTATTTTAGATGGATATTACATGAGATGCCATTTTTGGTGGTATGTGGAACACCACATAACTCCTCATGGTTGGATAGTTATGGCCATGTGAAATTAGAGAACCCTCATGAGTCATCTAGAAGCCCCAAAAGGTCAAAGTAGTCAAAGTGATTGCAAAGAAGAAATTATTTAAATAATAAAGTGAAGTGATGAGTGTACTATAAGTCAAAGTGAATACAAAGTAAATTATTTAAATAATGAAGTTAATGGAGAAATTACTAAGTGGACAAGTGGTTAAAAGTGGGTTAGCCCTAAAATAAGGAAAGTGGTTTAAGATGGTTAGAAGAAAGTGGTTTAAGATGGTTAGAAGGAAGCTACATAAAGGTATAAGAAATTATTTAAATAATAAAGTGAAGTAATGAGTGTACTATAAGTCAAAGTGGATACAAAAGAAATTATTTAAATAATAAAATTAATGGAGAAATTACTAAGTGGACAAGTGGTTAGAAGTGGGTTAGCCCCAAAATAAGGAAAGTGGTTTAAGATGGTTAGAAGGTAACCCCTTGAGGAAGCTACATAAAAGTATAAATAAGTGTTAAATTTT
>ML780746.1:231209-255943 GCA_009831015.1 Picea engelmannii
GAGGGTCCTCCAACTTCGTAAGGCCATAAATCTCAAACCGTGAGGAGTTATGTGACGTTCTACATACCACCAGAAATGGCATGACATGTACTATCCATATAGAATAGTATTATCTGAAAATATATCATAACTCATACCATTACACATCAAACAATCTTGGGTCCATTACCCAAACCTGGGGTCTGCAACTTCTCATGGCCATAACTCTCTAACCGTGAGGAATTATGTGACGTTCCACATACCACCGGAAATGACATGACAAGAAATATCCATATAGGATATTTTCACTGACAAATTCACTTTCCTTCCTCTCATTATTCCATAATTAAGCATGGGTTCTCTTACTCCACAAAGCGTCTTCCAGTGAGGGCTTTCACCATAAGGGGACCACTTTGGAGTTCATCCATATTTACTTCTTATCAACCATGAAAAACCAATAATGATTCATATTTACATCAAACACTATTGGGTCCATTACCCAAAAATTTGTGCTATGGGTCTTTCTTCAAGGGTTGGCATCAATGACAACCAACCTTAATCAACACAACCCTAGTTAAATAATTAACTGTCATAGTTAAATAATTGTTTAAAGTATATTAAGTTTAATTAATTAATTAATTAATTGTCCTAAATTATTAATTGTTTAATGTACATTAATTAATTGATTAACTCATTAAATATTTGGGTAATGAATTTAAGTTTAATAAATTTTAATTTATTAAAAGAAAACTTAACATATCAAAGGATGGAACCATTAAGGAGAAGGGGATAAGTTGGTTGGCATTGAATGGAGGGATAAGGTGGTTGGCATTGAATGAAGAGATAAGGTGGGTGAGTCTTAACGAAAGGAAGAGGCGGTGAATGGGAAAGGATGATATGAGGGGGAAAACACATTCGAGAAGGGGACTTTTGAAATTTGGGGGACTTTTGGAGGGAGAATTAATTTTTTTTTATATTGGGAGACTGTATTGGAGCATTTCTTTTAGGGGGATATTGGAAGATTGTGTTTTTGTTTTTTGGCTTGAGGAACTTGTTGGAGTTTGGTGGACTGTTACAGGGGAGCATCTGTTGTTGGGAGTTTTGGGCTCGGGGGTCAGGAATCCTGGATCTAGGGAGCCATATAGGCTCTGTTCCTAGCTGGCTGGGAGGAAAGATTCGGTTTTGGGCAGAGTTTGGCAGAGCATATTGGGCACAGTTTTAGCTTCATCTTGGACAGACAAAGTTGGAAAACAAATCACTTGACAGGTATTTTTGTTTGTTATTATGGCATGTTCATTATCGTATGATGATTCAATATGTTATTTATGTTGTGTATGTTATTCAATATGTTATTTATATCATGCTTCCCATTTTGAATTTTCCTGAGCCATAAACTGTTATTTTGCTGAATATAGAACCGTAAAGAAATTACAATAGAAATGTTATGTTTAAATTTATGAAATTCTAGGCTCTATTAGAGAGGACCTTACAACACACGGATGCACATGCCCCTTTTTCCCCAAGTCACCATGGCTATGACTATGGATCTTATCCCTTTGCGATTTGGACTTTGGGGATATCCTGAGCTATTCCTTCATCTTTTCCTTAAACACACTTCTCCGAGTCTTCGGGCTTCCTCCATGCGTCTCCTCAGATTTGGTGGCTCAACAATGGTTTGGGTTTCGCAACTTCACTAAACTTTAAGTCTCTCGCCTGCAAGCCTCTGGACTTCCGAGTCCCTAAAACCTTAATCCACTTCCACGTGCTCTACTCGTGATCAAGGACTAAGATTAAATCATGACTCCTAGCTTCACGATTCTACTTTCGTCAAGCCTCTAAACTTCCCAAACTCCGAAATGTCAAAATACTTTGTGGCCAACCTCTGTGTAGTTCCTCCCGATCTGACCATCTGGAATCTTTCATTTCCTTTCGGAATGAATCTTGCCCATTGGTCTTAGTGAAGACTTCAGGGACTTCTCCCCTTGGATATGTTTCCCCACTCTCCCTCTTGAGATTTACTTCCTCAGTTTCCTATGGTTCCTCTGAACACCTTCTTTGACACTTAGTCAAAATATTGATCTTTGCACACCTTGTGACAAATGTTTCCTCCACAAATCCACTTCTCCTTGCGGATGACTTCGCACTCCTCACAGACTACCTTCCGATGGATTCTGTCCTCTGTGACTGAAATCACGCTACTTCTCCTAAGATTTCAAATATGAAAACTCCGTCAAGCACTCCTTACAGATGTCAAGGCACTCCTTGCACATATATGTTCTTGTTATCTCTCATGAGCTTCGAGTTGAAACAGACTTGGTCATGAACTCCTTCCAGACACTATGTGCCCCTTGCACTCTCTCAAAGAAGAGAAACAATTGAAACTTATTCAATTTTCAAAGTGAGTCATATGTTCAATCATGTAACGCATTCATGGATACAAGAACAAGAAATAACAGAGAATTTAAAGGAAAAAGAGATTTTACCATTCATTTAGACACACAAATAATAACACACATTTAGAAAAATATTCCTCTTCTATATTCATTCAACTGAAACTTACATACATTCATGCAATATGTTTCTGTATCTCCCAGCTCTTGGCTTACAATGGCAATCTATACATTAGCTTTAGAATCCTTTCAACAAATCTAATAGGAAACAATATAAAGCCTTGTACAAAGGGGTTCTCTTTTATTCTTTCCCTCCAACTACTCTATTCTATCCCATCGAAATTAAATTCTATAAACTACTTAGCATTTATTACAATAAATATCGAGTCAGATAGATAAGAGCAAAAGATCCAAATTTGTACTGTCAGTTGTCTCATAAAAAAAAATACATTTCCCATCAATCTTACCTGATGGCTTAGCCTCCGATTATTAAATATGTTCATAACTAAAACATATTTGTCATATATTACATTAACAAACTATTCTTTGAAATTCAAAATATTTCAAAATGCGCACTAGTACACCCAATTGTCTCCTGCTTGTTCTTTGTTGGCGATGCTCCTTCATCATACTCCCTTGGCGGAACAATTCATGGACTCCTATCCATGAGATCCTGCACCAATATTCCATGCTTCTGGATATCCTCTTCACCAACCCAACTGGCATATTCTAGTGATCATCCTTTCCACTTCACCAAATATTCAAAATGTGCCTTCCTTCTGGTCTTCTTACCAACTCGTTGATCTATGATCTTTTCAATATGAAGATTCTCCACCGGATCTCTCCTCAATCTTTTAAACTTTCAACGTTTCCTTCCTTGTAAGGATACAAGTCTACAATGTTGAATATGGGAGATATACCCACATCTTCTAGCAATTCTAACTCATAAGAATTCTCACCAAATCTCAGGATTTTACACGATCCTATATTTTTCCACTTTATCTTACTGTATGTTCCCCTTGGGAACCTTTCCTTCCTTAGATGTGCTAGAAATTTATATACAACTTCAAATTCAAGCTTCCTCCTATGTTGATCATCTTTGTGCTTGTATTCATTGCTTCCCTTCTTCAACTGCTACTTGATATGATTATGAAGTTCCTGCATCTCTACAACGAAGCCTTTTGCTCTAACACTCCTCAACTCACTCTGCTTCAAATCTCTTAACTTTGACACTCCTCTCGGATTCATTCCATACACAATTTGAAATGTACTTTTCCTAGTGCTTATGTTCACTGAGTCATTATATGAAAACTAGTCATGTGCTAGAATCTGATCCCACTGACTATGTTGTTCAATGACCAAACTCCTCAACAAATCTCCTAAGATTCTATTCACCACTTCGGTCTGTCCATCTGTTTGTGGATTATATGCAGAACTAAAAGATATCTTTGTCCCCAACTTTTTCCACAACTTCCTCCAAAAATGACCAACAAATTTGGTATCCCTATCTAAAACTATGCTCCCGGTAAATCCATGGAGTCTCACAACTTCTTTAAAAATAAAATTAGCAACATGCGTTGCATCATTAGTCTTCTGGAATAGAATAAATGTGCCATATTCAAAAATATTTCCACCACAACAAATATGGAATCACTCCCTCTTTGTGTCCTCGACAATCCAAACACGAAATCTATAATGTACCCCAAATTTACCAAATTAAAAAAAAATTGTTAGGTGCATTAAAACTTATTTACTCTGATATACTTGATCAATCTTAAATATATTATTGTCACTATTGGAATATAATATATACCTACTCGTAGTTATAGACTACTAATAACAAGATAGCTAACTTTTCTAAGTGAAGTCGTGCCTATTAAAATAATTTAGTACATGCAAAATTGTTTAGTACACTCAACATTTTAACATAATAGGCTAGTGTTTAGACTGTTCACAAAAACAATAATATCAAAAGTGGGCCTGTAAGTCTTAGTGTGTCCAAAAAGGGGCTATAGTAACCCTATCCTAACATGGCTACTACTTTTATCATATAGGATCTATAAAAGTGGTTTGACCAAAATATCTATCTTTAATCAAGACTTAGCACCTTCCACTTTGTATCCAATATATGAGTACTTTAAGCTTACCAAACATAACCCCCTATATTAAGTTTTCTTATTATACTCTTATATAACATGTATAAAGACTGTTTGGATTTATCATAGGATATAAAATTCTCAATCCATATCTATATAGATATATATATCATACCTATATCTATATATATATGGTCATACACAGTATCATTATTCCTTTGAGATCGTATGGAAGGTAATACATTCACTACACGATATTCTTAACGTTTCTATATATAAAAACATGTCCACTTAATAAACCCCTTAACCTTACTGTATACACATTCTATTTATTATATACAGTGGTAATATCTCATTAATTTTTTAATTTAAAACTTTAACATGGTAACTACTCGAACTTAGTAAACGCCAATTGTAACGAAGGGTTGCTCGATATACAAGTGTTTAACATTTAAAGAATTAGTTTCTAGTTAGGCATGGTAGGTCATAACCCTAAGCCAGGTAATGCACTCAAACCATCCTTAAATATTAACTATTCAGGGCGAACGCCCACTCGGCCTGGTGACATGGTTCAACACCAAATTCATTAAGCTAATATAGGTTAAAGGAAATATTAAGTATGTCTGTAAACACATTAATCCCCTGGTCAACAATTAAGAGGGGTTCTGCAACATACTGTTTGTTAGGTTATCGTGTCCAATGTGGGAAAGAAATATTCATTTATTCACATGGCCAAAGTACTACAAACATCCTATTACCATTACTCTGTAGTGTGAAGGTTTCTGGGTAACTAATTTATCGTTTCCCTTTGTCTTTGTGCATTTGGAAAAAAACAATGCCCCCATGTTAACCCTACAATGTTTTCTCTGGGTGTATCACTGACGACTTGGTGAGGAATTTCTCTGCATAAGGAAATGAAGGCCTGCGACCAACTGGATTTCATTCTATACTAGGTAACCCCAAGAAAAAACTCTGTCTCTTATGTTATTCTGTAATAATAAGTGGTATTTTGTAATAATAGTCATGTTCATGACCACCTCTGTAATTGTCCCCTATGGTTTTTGGATTTGTGGTTATTTCCTTTTTCTTTCACTTAATATCTAAATATCGTTTACATCCATGCTCTGTGTGTTGGACAACTAAGAGGGGGGGCTCGAATGAGTTGTTACTATGCTTAAACAATTTTTCCCATTTTAAACTCTTTATTGAACACATAATAAAAATCACCATGATGCAGGGAAATAAGAAATAGAATTTTAAACATCAATCACACATATGAAATATACAAAGACACATATTTCCTGAGGAAACCCAAAAAGGTAAAAACCTCTTCTTCTTGATATGATAAGTAATATTTATTTTATTTACATTATCATTCGTGTGAGCTCCAACTCCTCTTGAGGCTACAACCTCGATTCTGCAAGCTACAACTTGCTGAGAGCACCAACTCTCTGGTTTTTCTAGCACCCACTAGAAGGAAGAACCAACTTCTTAAGTGTTCCAACACCAATTAGATGGAAGCACCAACTTCCAGACATACAGGCACCAACCTATATAACAAAGAACAATAGTTCTCCCTTGCACGACCCTGCCACCCTAGTTTTTTTGGCTGCAAACAAATGGAAGCTACAACTCCCTGTGTTCAAGCACCCACTTGAAACTCTAAGGACAACAATCCTCCCTAGCACCTCCCTACCACCTTGAAATTTAAATATTTTCTTCTCATAAAGTTATTATAATGATACATGATTTATCAATGGATTACCAATGGCATCGCTATTTTTCTACACTTCTCCGCTCTGCCTGCATCAGTGTCTTCCTTCTTTCATCTCTTGTGCTTTATGCTCTTTTTCATTTTATTCTCTATGCACCATATGCATGCAATGCGCTATCCCCCTTCTATGTATTTCAACTGCTACACACAACCTGATTTTTCTCACATGAAACACTCAACAACAACAACAACAACCTCTTATTTGTTCTGTGTTTCCTACTCATGTCGAGTCCTCTTCCTATTCATCATGGAAAATATACATCTTTTGTGGTGGCTCTGTTGCATGTGAGTTCATCATCAGTGCCCGTTATGATGATATTCCTTAGCCTCTCTGGCAGTCAAGACTCTTCCTCTCCTTTTTCATTACCGAATCTCTTCATCATCACTGGACGTTTATCTTGAGATTCCTTAGCCTCTCTAGCAATCGACACTCTTTGTCTTCTATGTCGATCAACCTAAATCTTCTTTGAATAGTATCTTTTGGAAGTTAGCCAGAGAACCTCTATGCACTTATCCTCTTTTGGTGCCTTTTCCCTTTCTGATAAATCTACACAGTGGGCGCTATCTCTTCTAGATAATTCCATTCCTTTCACATGACCACCGACAATGACCAGGGACTAATCACTCTGGGAATTTGCGTTTCATATCATCGATCTTGATTCACCCCGAATCTCCTAATTCCCTATCTCCTAAAATTTGAAGTGGAGGCTAGAGACTTTTTATCTCCTCCCTTAAATTCGTTGATGTGACGAGTGGTTGTGACCACCGGCTATGCCAATAGGTGCTTCACAACTTTGTGTTTCATGGATTTTGTCATGAGTCTCCTTGACTCCTTCAACTCTCGGTATCCGAAGTGGATCCTACCACCTTGCAAGATCCTACCTTCACATGACCACCAGTGGTGACTAGGGGCCAAGAAAAAAAGGGTGCTTTGCAATTTCATGACTTCACGGGCCTTTGTCATGCCTGATCAATGTTCCATGATCCTTTGTGATCCATCGTCCCCCCTCTGCTCTGGGACTTCAACCTTTGACACTTTGGGGGAGTTTTGATGGTAAAACTCTTGAAGTGATGTAACTCTTGCGTCACTCGATGACGTGTCATGGGCCGAGATGCTACCACGTGTCACTTGGATTTGTGATTTCCATGTACCTGAAATGTCGAATCAAATTGACACTTTTCATTGTCTGATTGTGCCACATTTCCTTGTTGACGTGGTCTACCACATTCACCTCCTAAATCTGATGACCCAACTTTGTCCTCGATCCAATGGCTCAGATCATATCGCAATTTCGTGTTTTGTGACTTTGGAGGTTAGCTCACCTCTGTTCTCTCGATTTTTGAATTTGTGAAACTCCTCATCTTCTACCACGTGTACTATGGAACCAATGATCCTGATCTTATAGAGATTTTGCATTTTGTGAGTTGGAAGGTTAGAGAACTTCATTCCTTTGAATTTCCAGTCAGTGAAATGTTGATCTCTTTCCATGTGTCCTCCGGATCGAACGGTCCCCAGGATTTCATGTTTCATGATATCTGCGGACTGCTCGATGTAGTTCTCCCGATTCATGATTCTATGAAACTACTTACCTTCTACCATGTGTAGTCCTCGATGATGGATGGTCCTCCTTCTTTCGGGACTTTGTAAGCCTACTTCACCCTGTACTTAAAGGTTGTGCATGTTCTCCTAGATCCAATGAAGATCGGTCCCCACACTCATATCTAATGACCAATATCTATTCTCCATCTGTGCGTTCCTCCTGTCTGGTCTTAGGATGTATTCCAAACCATCTCCTGCCATTGTTGTTGTTGTTCTTCCTTGATTTGATGTCTTCCATCACTGTTCTTTCCATCAATGAAAAGAAGACTCCCAACTATAAACCTACCAACGTGACTATTGTTCTTCCCTGTAACCATACCATCTTCATTGTTGTTCTTTCCATCAATGACAAGAACACTCTGCCTGTAAAAATTCCAACAATATCCCCCTTTGGCATTGATGGAAGCCCTGAATGGTTGCGCTAATCTGTTTGGACCTCCAACTATAGAATCCAGTCTGGACCACTCCTTTTCTCCCCCTTTGACATCAATGTCAAAGAAAACATGCTCCCCCTGAGTTTTTGTAGTAGTTGTTGGAGTTATCATATATTCAACCAACACATACTCCCCCTGATAGAATGGACTCTCTTAGATTGATAGTGGGGTCACTCCCAACTTCTGGCATAGATACTCAAACTAAGCTTGTCCAAGTGGTTTAGTGAATATATCAACAATCTAATCTTTGGATGGAATATAATGCATAGAAACCATAGAGTTGGTTACCTATTCCCTCAAGAAGTGATAATTGATGGGTATATCCTTAGTCTTGGAGTGAAAGACAAGATTCTTTGACACACTAATTGCACCGGTGTTCTAACGATGAATTGGGATATGTGCACTGTATTTTAGCTCTAAGTCTGCAAGTGTCTGAATAATCCACAAAACTTGGGTACAACAAGTGGAAGCTGCAATGTATTCAGTTTCTGTAGTTGATAAGGAAATGGAATCTTGCTTCTTGCTCAATCATGATACAAAAGAATCTCCTAATAAGAATACACCTCCACTCGTTCTTTTCCTTTCATCCACACAGTTAGCCCAATCAACATCTAAATAGACTGATAGTTGAAAATTTTGATTCCTAGGATACCATAGGCCATAGTCCATTGTTCCTTTCAGGTATCTGAATATCCTTTTAACAGCTAACAAATGACTCTATTTATGTGTGGACTGATACCTTCCTACGATTCCAACAACACGCATTATGTCTATACAAGATGTTTTTATGTACAATAGGATTCCTATAATAGACCTATATGAACTATGATCAACATCAAGTGAGTCATCATCCTTGCTTAACTTACATCCAGTGACCATAGGTGTTCTCATAGGTTTATAATATTCTATTTGAAACCTTTTCAACATTTCCCTTAGATATTTTTCTTGAGAAAGGAATATTCCTTCAGACCTCTGAGTAATTTGTAGACCCAGAAAAAATGACAGTTCCCCTATCATAGACATTTCAAACTTAGACTGCATGGTAGAAGAAAACCATTGTACTAGTGAGGAATTATTACTACCGAATATGATGTCATCTACGTAGACCAAGACAATGAGAAAATCATTACCCTCTGTTTTGATATATAAATTGTTGTCAATTGTTCCTCTTTTGAATCCTTTGTCTTGTAGATACGTATCTGGTGTTACCCATGATTTTGGTCATCTTGATGGTGTATTGATGATGGTGTACTTAGGCTCCCAACAAGAACTTTCTCCTGAGAAAAGTGACATTCATCTCTTTCTAGAAAACATATTTTTGAAGAGAGTTTGCAGGTTGCTTATAGCCTAGGGTGTGAGAATGACCCATTCTCGCAGGCCACCTTCAGCTAGGGTGAAAAATTCTCACACTGTGCTCTATACCTAGGGTGCGAACTTGTTCTCAAGATTGGAAAAAGGAAGAAGTCTCGAGGGTTCTAGAAGGGAATATTCTAGAGAATGGGTTGGCATTTGAATGGTTATCATTTTAGTGGTTTCCCTAATTTGGTGGGATCATTCTCATCCATGTAACCATCTCATCCTCTCCTATATATTGATAGGATTCTCATGGAAAAGTTTAAGCAAGATTAATTGGATAATTGGTGAAGGAATTGTGTGAAGAACCCATCTTGAACAGGAGATTGGAGACTCTAGCAAGTCTATCAAGAGGAATTGGATATTCTTCATGCAAGGATCAAGCAAGTGTGTGTGTTGGAACCAAGAGTCACCGAAAGGAAGCTTGTGACATCAAGGCGATTAGGTTGTATCTTCTACTTTCGATTAATATGATACATCGACATGTCCCTTTCCCATAAAGTCATTCTTACTTTATTGTGTAATTCCTTGATCATACACATAAGTTGACGATTGAATACATTTTTCTATCTTCACTTTGGTTGGTTTGTGTTTTCTTGGTCTTGACCTCACGAGAGCACTAGAGTGAAGTGGGAGCAACAAAGACCCAAGGAAGCGATACAAAGGTATGTCACTTGTTCCTCCTCACTAGCTATTTCAATGGTCCTAACTTAGGGAAAGAGTCATGTCCTGCCCTATTTTGTTTTAGATCCAAGTGGATCTAGGGAGATCTTTTAGTGTCCACACCTACCGATTAGTCTGATAACAAAATTGGCGACTCCACTAGGGAAGCAACCCATTTTTTTTGGTTTTTGGTGTTTTTCCTTGGCCATTTTCTCTTGCCTTACCTTTCTCCATTTCTATCAACCTCTCAGTCTTCAAGACACCCTGATAGACCCTCTGGGTCTAGAAGTCCCTTCAATTTTTTTGTCTTTTTCCAAAATTTTTCCTAGTTTCAGGCCTTCTCACACTGAACCCCATAGTGGCCTGCGAGAACACCTTGAGTTCGCACTCTATTTTTAAGTCCAGTGCGAGGTTCCAACACTCTGCTCAAAGCTAGCCTACGAGAATGACACATTCTCACACTGCACAACACTAATAGCATGCGAACCCTCTTTTAAAATTTTTAGATTTAATATTGTTGCATGTTCAACTGCCCAGATCAGTATAGGTGTCTGAAAAGAACTTCTTGGACCATTGGTTGATGTTTTCTTGTCTTGGGATTTTCTGCACGATCTGTCTTTAGAAATCAAAGGCTCTTCCTGTCCATTTTTTCATTTTCTCAACTCTCATCTCGTGACTTTTCTTAGCAAGGATATACTCTTTGATCCTGGATTATGAGTACTTGTTTGGTTAAGAGTCAGTGATCGGTTTGAAAGTTGGGAGTCTTTGTCTTTCTCATTTGCTCATTATTTGGAAGATCATTGTTCTCATGCAATTGAAAAGACTAGTTTTGTCTGCTTGTTACTTTTGTTTCCCCTGAAAGATTGGTTTGGGTTTTTGTTTATTGCTTGTTCATTAATTATTGGTTTTCATCACATTCACCACCATGGTGTAGATCTTTTTGAAAAGTAAAAAAAAAAAATTCTTTTAAAGGCATTCTCGTTTTGAAAATATTGAAAATCAATTGTTGAAATTATTGAAAAAGAACAAATAGAGAATTGTCATTATTGCATGATTCGTTGAGATTGCATTTTAAAGAAAATTGTGTATCGTAGTTCAAGATTGTTCTGGAACACTTCTCTTTCCCTCCCGTACATAGGATTCATCGAACGAAAATTGATATATTTCATTCCTATCTTTGAATTGTTGGGTCAGAGTCTCACACAACATCAGTTTCATCTCCGTTTCCTTTGAGTAACAACAACCCTTAATAACATTCCGCAATTTTAAAATTTAACTAGTAACTCTTTTCAAGGGCTCTATTACACCAACATTTAGCTAGGCTAGTGCTTTGGAATAGGCAAAGAGATACACTCTCCAAAGCACAAAACAAACAATAGCATCTTGTGTTAAGGAGTGTCAAATTCCATTTACAACATTTTGTCTCGGGAAGCCCTTCTCACACAAGGGTCAAACCCAAGGTCGCATTGATATTGACAGAGTTACTCACCCTTATTTGTTGATATTAGTGTAGATATTGCACGTATTACGGGGGTGACATAGAGGTATACCCAGAATGATGAGTGGAATCCTCTTGAGTTGATTTTGGGCTAGATACCCTACCTTTGCGTGTGGATCGGACTGTTGACTGTCCCCCCAGGCTTTATTGTTGTCGGTGGTGACCTTAGTGGCCTATCTTCTTAGGGTCTTACACAAGGTGACTGTGAAGGGGCAAGTCTTCATGGTACCTAGAATCGACATTGGCCAAACTCACTCGAGCTCCTTGGAGGGTATACCCACGATTATGTGTGGGAGCTTGCACCAGGGTGTAAGTCTATTAAGCAGGTTGTCAGCATAACTTTTCCACCCTAGCCCAGCCCCTTCTTGTCCCATTGTTGCGACGTTGGATTTCATCACCTATTAGTGACTTCAGAATTATAAGGTTTTGTTTGCTTGGTTTTGTTTCCTATATTTTGTTTACTAGCACATGTTGTTTGTTTACCCAAGTTGACCATAAGACTTTATTCGTAAGTTTGTAACTCGTTCACAATAGACCCTCCACGTTGTTCTTGTAGAATGTAGGGCTTACCTCTAGAAAACATGGAAGGCTCCCAACCCCTGCCTACAAGCTCACATGAGGGATCTCCTCAACATAGTGAAGTCCAAGATGTTACCACTCCACAAGTGGAAAGAACCGACTCTCTAGAACGTTTCTAAATTACGAATAGTCGAGAGGACTTTCGAATTCACCCTGATTCTGAGAGACGTATTATGTGAGTGAATTATTCTAGAGACTTAGTTGTGTTGTCCTCTGGATCACTGACTAGACCCTTTATAGGACCTGAGAGCCAAGATCCTTTTTGGTCTGCTAGAATTTTTAGATGGGACCTTCTTGGTGCAGGATCAGGCATTGAAATCACCGTCTCACCTGTGTTACCCGAAACCTCTGACCCTGATGTAGTACCTTTTACTATTGCTTACTATTTTCCTGGTACAGACGCTCTGCGATCTAACCACATCTTGACCATCCCTATAGAAATGGTCCATTACACAGATACTATGAGTATTCACACTGGGATTATGACGGCTAGTCAAGCCCCCATCGGCACACCTCTCTCACCCAGTGTCACCCCAACACTTCCACTCGGATACCGTGTGTTGAATGCTTCTATTCCCACTCCTATGCAAACCCCATTCGGAACTCCTGGTGGTCCCTCTTCTTCTAGTAACTCTCCTCCCAGCTTCATTCTGATGCTTCCCCAACCCCCTTTTGGAGAACCTTTCTCATCCTCCACTAGCAACACTAATCCTAGTGGAACTATTCCGTCATTCACACCAAATTACCAGATTCCTCTTGGTGGACAATTTCTCCAAGGAGGTTTGACTCAACCCCCCCTTGTAGGGAAAATTCGCATTGGAATGAAAATCCCAATTGGAACACAACCCCCAATTGGAACACTACCCCCAATTGGAGGACAACCCCCACCGACCCCACCCTACGGACAAAACATACCTCTATCCTTGGCCCATTATTGGAATCATCTGATACAACATAATCCTCAATTGACTGGGGGGTAACAGCTTCCGGCTACATCGGTTATACCCCCTAGTATAGGCCAACCATATCCAGGTACGTCCAATCCTATCTGGGGCTTGAATGATCAAACTCACGTCCCTATTCAAGGATACAATCCCATGAACTGCTTTCCTCCACAACAACAACCAAATCTTCCTAGGTATTCACATTATATGCAGACTGCTTATGGTCCCACTCACTTGCTGATAGGGCTCCCTCCCCAAAGCCACCAGTACCTGCATGTGAATAGATAGTTACCCTTCTTGGCCACTTTGGATCTCCTAGATATGTCAAGGATTTTAAATGATCCAATTCATCACTCTCCCTAATGGCCCACTATACCAGCCAAACTACCATTAGACATACCTAAATTAGATGGCAAAGAGGGAGAGGACCCAAAGAATCACGTCATGACTTTTCACCTCTGGTGCTCATCCAACTCCTTGATGGATGACTCAATTCGTTTATGTCTTTTTCAAAGGACCCTCATGGGTTCTACTGTGAAGTGGTATATAGAATTACCACGAGGTTTCTTTGTCGACTTCAACACTCTAGCTATGGCCTTCCTCACCCACTACCAGTTACCGATCCATTATGAAATGGGGACTGAGATTTTGATCTCTTTCAAACAAACCAAAGCCACTCATATATCCGATCACATTCACGAATGGTAAAGGATACGACGTCTCATCAAACTCGAACTTCCCGATCAGTTGCTGACAGAATGGTTCACAAAATCATTTATGAATGACATTGCATGTGACATCACCATGGGTGGAGTTGTCACAGAAGAATAGGCCATAAGTCGTGCTCAATATCTTAACCTCATTTACTCACAAACGGGTACTCTTTACGACTTACTCACTGACGCACCTTGTCCTTTCACTTCCACCACTTCAACTACTCCAACTGCCTCTCATGCAGTCGATGGTGTGATTGGCACTTTCCATGCCCAACCACATTCTGCCTCAAGCACCACCCCCAAACCTGCTTCTTCTAATGTTCAAAATGCTCCGTCTCCTACCCCTCCCACCGGAAAGACTTCTGAGGTCAATGCAGTTCAATCTACCCCAGCCGGTAAAAACAAATCCAGAAAAGGAAAGGGTAAGAATAAGGAGGACAAAAATACTTTACAAGGAGAGAAAACCAAAACTCCTCCTGTTGACGATAGGGATCAACGCAAACCTTGATACCCTTGTTTTATCTATGGTGATGATCACTACACGAAGGATTGTCCACGACGCGCCGAGGTCACTAAGTTCCTTCAAGGAGCCCTGAAACCACCTGCTCCATCCGTTTTGTCCCAACCCTTCCCCTCTCAACAACAAGCCCAATTGGTCATTCATGACCAACCTTCCCCTTTTACTACGTCCTATGTATTGATGTGTACTGGTGATTCAAAGAAGAAGGACATTGCACTCACCACTCGAGCCAAAGATTATTCTCCCTCTAAAGAGAAGGTTGATGACCCACCTCCTTTATTGGTACAACCTTCTCCCATGACTCCACCTACCAACGGTCCTCTTCATCTCGAATGACCGAGCCTTGACACAGTTCTTCGACCCCTCCAAAGGGCATCGTTCAGAAATCGGCTTTCAATCCTCATGCTCATGCTTCCCAGAACTATAGCATTGTTGAAGATCTGGCCCAAGCACCTTCTGCGATGTTAGCCCTCAAAGTCCTTCAAAGTTGTCCCACACAACGAAAGGCACTGTTGAAATCTATCAGTGGAATCGACCTGACGAACATGAATTTAATTATTTTTGACTTAGAAGATCACATATCAAGGTTACCCCCTCAACTCACATTCCAAATTCAAGTGATTGTCTTTGACAAAAACATTTTTCAAACCGTTATCGACGAGGGTGCGTCGACCTGTGTCATGTCTATTACCTGTTGGAAAGCCATTGGCTCTCCCTCTTTGACTGAATCCCAGAACACTCTCAAATCCTTTAATGGCTCTGGGTTTAAGCCCTATGATGTCCTTCCTTCATTGCCAATCACGCTAGAAGGAAATATGGTCCAAGTCAAAGTGGAAGTCTTTGATGCTCCTCTTGATTACAATCTTCTGCTTGGCCGTAGCTGGATTGATTCCATGCATGTAGTTGCGTCGACTCTTTTTCGTGTTGTACGTTTCCCACACCAAGGAAAGGTAGTCATTGTCGACCAATTAGCCTTTTTTAACTCAGATACCCGTACTAGAAATGTATCGTTCATCGCTAAAACCCCACCGGGTTACGAGAACGTCAATGTAGGCCTTCTCAAGGACTCTTCGTTAATGGGTACTTTCCCCATTCCACCGCCAGATGTTCCATGCTCGTCCGTTGCTTCAATCAACATGATATCCACCTCGATTAACGGAACTCCTGCATCTCACGACCCATGGATGGTACCTGACCCTGGTGATCATCTTCTTTACGGCGACAAAATTTCATTAAGTCCGGTAGAATCTGCCTATCAGACCATTCAATCAGCAACCCCTTCTACCCCCTCTCTTGGTGAGTTATCTCCAAATCCTTTCCATGTCATTTTTTCCACAGACGATATGATCATGTCTATCATGGAAGACACCCCTTGGGATGATGGACATCACCGTTCCATCCTCTTCCTGGAGCAACATACCATCAATAATTACCAACAGATCCTGACCCCGTCGACCATTGTCATCATTTCAATTGTTCTCGAGTCCACACACAATGTGTTTTTCGAAGGGAGCTTAAGAAATATCTCACCCACTATTCCCCTCGACATATCCATCAAACCTGAAATTGTCGAAAATGTGCATATCAGAGCTTCGTGTTCCCCTGACGAAATTATCACCTACACGTCACTTTTCAAAGCGTTTCATGACGTATTCGCCTGGAGCTATGAAGAAATGTTGGGTACCGACCCCAACATTGTGATACATGAGATCAAGACATACCCCGACGCTAAACCCATCCGACAACACCTTCGTCCAGTTCACCCACATAAAGCGGCTTCTATCAAGCTTGAAGTCGAGAAACTTCTCAAAGTCAACTTTATTTACCCAGTGGCCCTCACTGACTAGGTTTCCAATCTTGTCCCGATTGACAAGAAACAAGGCAAAATTCGTGTATGCGTTGATTATAGGGATATTAACAAAGCTTTTCCTAAAGACAACTTTCCCACCCCCTTCGTCGATCAGATTGTCAACGATTGCGTCGGAAGCGAAATCTTCTCTCTGATGGATGGTTTCTCCTGATATAATCAAATCAATATTGTTCCCGAGATTCAACATAAGACTTCTTTTATTTGTCCTTGGGGCACTTTTGCCTATCAGAAAATCCCTTTTGGTCTCAAGAACGTTGGCACAACTTTTAAATGCGCTATGTCTTATTCCTTCCATGATATCAAGGACATCGTGCAACCATATCTGGATGACTTACCCGCTCATTCCATGCACTGAATCGATCATCCAATCCACCTCCGAGCCATTTTCGTCTGATGTCGTTTTTACCATATACGCTTGAATCCTCACAAGTGTGTTTTCTGCGTGGAATCCTACCGACTTCTAGGCTTTATTGTTTCACATCAAGGGATAAGGGTAGATCCTTTAAAGGTTGAGGTGATCCTTTATCTCCCTCCTCCTTCTACACTTTACCAGTTACAAAGTTTGCAGGAGAAAGCAAACTTTCTTCATCATTTCATCTCGAACTACGCCGATATCACTCGTGGATTTACGTGAATCCTAAAAAATGGGTTTGAGTTCGTATGGGATACCATCGCAAACAAAGCTGTCGAATCTTTGAAACAGTCCCTGACACATGCTCCACTTCTCTTCCCCCCAATTATAGTCGCAATTATTTCCTCTACCTCGTAGCCTCAGATTACACCATTGTTATGGTTCTCATCCAAGAGGATGATTCTCACGACGAACATGTTATTTATTACTTGAGTTTAATTCTAACACCTACCGAAACCAAGTATTTACATGTCAAAAAAATGGCCTTGGCAGTTGGCGAAGCAGTTCAACTCTTTCGGCACTATATCCTCTCTCGCAAGACTACAATGATTTCTAACTGCAACCCTATGCAACACATTCTCACACGTCAATTGCTAGGGGGAAAATACTCCAAATGGATCGTGATACTCCAGGAGTTTGACTTGGAATTCAAACGAGCCAAGTCCAAGAAGTCCTTAGTGTTTGCCGAGTTGATATGTGACTTTCCCTACTCTGAAATGGAAAATGTAGCAGCCGATTCATTACCTGATGAATCGCTTTTCCTCATTAGTTTTGATGATCTTTGGTATGGTGATATCATCATATATATCCAAACCCAGACTTTCCAACCTAATTTGTCTAGTATTGACCAACGTCGAATACGCTACCAAGCCCATCAATATATTATCCTCGGGGATACTCTTTATCGTCATGGGATTGACTTAGTTTTTCGACGCTGCCTCACGTTCGACGAAGCCGAGAAAGCCTTAAATGACTGTCATTCTGGAGGCTGTGGTGGTCATATGTCTGGGTATGCTACTGAGTAGAATATCTTATGAGCAGGGTATTTTTGGCCTTCTTTATTTAACGACTGCATAATCACCGTCCAAATTTGCCACGCTTGCCAGACCTATAATCATAAGATACGGTCACATCCTGCTCCTCTTCACCCTGTGGTCTCCGTTGGTCCCTTTGCGAAATGGGGCATCGATTTCATGACATGTCACCCACACTCAGCTGGGGGGCATGGATACATTATTGTAGTCATAGATTATTTTACGAAATGGGCTGAGGTGATGCCCACATTTGACAATATCGGAAAGACCGCAACATTATTCATTTTTAATCACATCATAGATCGTTTTGGTGTTCCTTAGGATATCTTCACTAATCACAGTAGCCAATTTATAAACTTCATGATGTCTGAACTCACTGAAAAGTTGGGTCTTCGCCATGAAAACTCAACGCCCTATTACCCACAATCCAACGACCAATTCGAAGCAATTAACAAAGTTCTCATAACCATGCTCCGACGAATGATAGGGATTCACAAAACAAGTTGACACACAATGTTGTTTTCGACATTGTGGGCTTATTGGACATCCGTCAAGTCCGCTACTGGGTTTACACCTTTCCGATTAGTCTAAGGTTTGGAAGCCATTCTCTAGATCGAATGTGAGATACCCTCTTTAAAACTAGTCGTTGAACTCCTACCAAACACTTTTGTTGAGGAAGAACGTTTATTGTATCTTATGCGATTAGACGAAACTCGACGCGATGCTACCCTAGTCATAGAAGCTAAAAAAAAACATGTCAAGACCCAATACGACAAACATTTCAAGCCTTGTGTTTTCTCCGAAGGAGATCTGGTTCTCCTCGAAGAACAAGATCGAGATATGCTAGGAGATGGAAAATTTAAAGCCATGTGGTGAGGTCCTTATATCGTTAGACGAGTTTTGGAAAAAGGGGCTTACGAGTTAGTAGATTACGATGGTATCCCTTTGAGTGAACCCATAAATGGGTTGTACTTGAAGAAGTACTATGCATAAGATCACCTGTGCACGAGTACCTGTACTTTTATTGCATCATACTTCTTGTGTGTTACTGTAGTTTTCTTTTGTCGTTATCTAGTCTCAACCCTTATGTGACATTATGTTTGATTTCCAGATGTCTGATTCTTCACTACCCTACTTTGGCTTCGCTGATGGTGCTAGCCATAGTACTCAGAACCTTACTTCTGCTGCATGGGCAATTTACACCCCTACAAACGAGCTTGTCTCTTTACGAGGTGTGTTCCTCGACCGTGAGACCAACAATATTGCAAAATATAGCACCGTTATCGAATTGTTGATTGATGCTATCTCGCTCGGTATCCGTCACTTGGTTGTGCGACTCAATTCGTAGCTCGTAGTACTACAGTTAAGTAACATCTATGCTATTCGAAGTCCTACTTTGTTACGGGTGTATTTGTGAATTCGCCTCTTCGAATTTTATTTTGATTATATTGAATATCAACATATTCCTAGATGTTTAAATACATTAACTAATGCATTAGCTAACTATGTATTAGATAGACATTTGGGTCATTTATAAATCAATCACATCAATTTTCACACAACAAAAGATAAACTCGTAGAAGCCATATGTATATATAACGATCAAAAATGTTTTTTACAAAAAGTTTTGTCCGAGGACCAAAATTTCAAAGTATGAAGCTTATAACTTCTACAAAGTGACATCATGTATGACGTTCATGGTAACACACAACTTCCCGGGCAACCCTACGAAGTAGTTGGCCAATGGAATCTCACACCCCTACTATATGACGCTAATAACGTCGCAGAACCTCTCCAAGGGGCATGTCTGGAATGTCTGCTATCAAACCCTCCAGGTTTTGTTCCACCACTTCATAATCTTCAGCATCCCATCATGGCACTGGAGCCACCTCTCCTTGTCACTGAATAGGAGAAGTACCAGGTGGTCAGTAAGGCCCCATGTCTATGTCATCAAAAAAAAAATTTGTAATTAGACCTTGGACGAACATAAAAACATTTGCATATGATAAAATTCACAAAAACATTTAAAAAGAAAAAAAAATGTGTACTTCTTACCAAGATCCCCCCACTGAGCGCCCTCGGGCAGGGCCAAGTCTGACTCTCCTTGGAAGTCCAATCCGACATAGGCATAATCATCGACCATCAACATCTGTGGTCGCAACCAATCGAGGAAGGCATCATTGTATTTGATAATTGGTCCGACTACATGTCGGGCCATGAGATGACACCACCTCAACATTCTTAGATTCGTTGGAGCTAGTAAACCCCAATCAACCTGCAACCCCACCAAGGGAACCCTCTCAAGAAATAAGGACACCAACAACGACCCGTACCCGAATTGCTTCATGTTGCCTCGCCTACATTTAGTTAACTGCCTCTTCATGCTCGGAAGGACTGCGTCTGCCCAATTAAAAACCCAAGGCTCAGTACACTCTATGGCATACTGAATGTAGCTATGGAGAGCCATGTGAAAAGTAGTGCTCCCATCCATAGGATAAATGGTGAAAAAAATAGCGCGAAGGGTCAAATCCCGCACCCCCCAAATGGATACCTTTCCTTTTCTCCTTTCCACCTCTGGAACACAGTGAAAACGACAGTATTCACTCATGGCCAGACCACCACCTCTGCTACCAGTCAGGCTCATGTGGTACCCATGGCATAACAGTCCTGTCAAGAAGTAAATGTCCTCGATATCCAAGGACAATGTGTGAACCCCTACATGGAATACTTGTTGGTCTGGGTCCCACATATGCACAAGGTACTCCAATAACCTGACTTGGGCCCTCATACCCGAGATACAAAATAATTTCGGGAGACTCCAGTCTCGCAAAGAGGAAACGATGCTTGGTTTATTCCCAGTAATAGCATCATCTTCTTCATGCTCTCTTTCACACCATTCCAAAACCATGGTGATAGCCAAATACCTACACAAGAAACATAAGAAGAAGGTCAACAACTCTATTCAACACTTGGTATCTTTTTCATTGAGCAAACTTCAAATAATTTTTTCACTTTGTGGTTATCCCAGGTGCCCTTTAGGCACAGTGTGAGGTTCCCATAGGTGCCTTTGGGGCCACCTGTGAGAATGATGCATTCTCGTAGGTCCCATGTGGCTAGCCTGCGAGAATGACTGAGCGCAATTTCAACCCCTAAAACAAGCTCAAAAACATAATTTTTACCAATGAAAATGAAAAATCAAACCATGAAAAGATAGAGGACAAGGAGCTTACCTCACTTCCAGAGATGATTCATTGAATGGATGCTCGTACCTCCTGCAATCAAGCGCAGAAATTCAAGGGAAAAAGAGGGGTTTTGGACTAAAATATTGGCAAAGTTACAATGACTATGGTAAAAAGAACTTTTACCCACTTATATTTACTTTTACCATTTGTTATTGTTTTTTATAATTTTTTTATTTATTAAACCTAATGCCTGATACCCTTATGAGTGCAACTTTTGTAGACGTAATGACCTCGATGTTCATGCACAGGGATACAGATATTTTTTCTCTTCTTCATCGCATGTTTTGATTGTTTTTCATGGTTTTTGTACAAAACCTCGATCTTGGTCTTTATCCATTCTCACGCTCGAAAATACATGAGAATGTGATTGAGCACACTTTTATCACTTTTTCAAGATCAGCAAGGTTATACCAAAAAGGAGCCCCCCTGGAGTCCTCTTTAAGCTCTTTTTAGACTCTCTAAACATGAATAGATTGCCAATCAACCTTGCTATTTTCACGCTCATTAAAGTATTTGAAGAAAGAATATGTTGGGTGATAATTTATCTATTTTTCGGTCTCATCAGACTATTTTACGAAAAAGGAACTGAGAGAGTTCTCTTTTAAGTGTTTTTCCAGACTCTATAATCATGAAAAACCTTCGAGTTTTCTATCTTTGGACTCGTTAAACAAACATCAACAGACCCGTAATGGGACCGAACCACTCCTTCTTCGGGTTCGTTAAACATACTCCAAAGGACTCATCTGAAGGATGAGCTTACATCAACAAGCATATGTTATCCTCCTTAAGCTTGCGTAAAAATAAAGAGGTACTCACCATAAATGGTGGGGGAAAAATTGGGAAAGAGATGTGTATTCGTATTTTAATTGGCAATAAGTGTCTCTCTTGAACATGACACCCCCTATTCATTATTTGAATTTAGTTTGGGATATCTATTTGTCTCTTATTCGATTTCCTACAAGGTCATTGGTCGTGTCATTCATATGTTCAAGAGAAGTCCATCTGAATCCTCTATTGAGTCGGCCATCTATAGTTGTCCATTCTCTCTGTGTCAGCCTTCCCTGTGTCCAGTCCAACTTACATCATACTATGTTTCACCTTCAAAATATATTACTCATTTCATGTCATTGATGGGGGATACATCAAGGCCCTCCTGTGATGAGTTTTGTACCATCGACTCCAGCTCATTATCCAGAAAAAAGACTTAGAAATTATTTGGTACCTTGGAACTTGCATGCCTCAATGGCAGGTTTCCTCGCTTTCGACAGTGGGTTTACATCATTGACCCCTGATCGAAAGATTCCGTCGGATTTGCTATCACTGAAATTTCGACCACACATGGTTACAAGAACTCAGCATCGTCAAATAGTGATGAAGTCATTCATAGACCTGAATTAATACCACAACATTCAAAAAGGTCAAAACAAAACTATACAAAGTAGTGAAAAATTGAAGGGCGCTTTGCAGACATTGGGTGCGCACGCACATGCGTGGAACAGAAATGCAGAAATCATGCACATGCGCATGATGCGCAACTGTTAGCGCAAAAAGCCGCGCACCTGCTAAACGACACATTTATGAAAGTGGTCGGCCTCCCAACCACTTATGGTTCATCTCCCAAGCCGATTTGACTCTCAAATCTAGGCTGGATCCGACTGGTGGGCTGGTCAAAGACCTAATAATGCCCTAAATGGCCTCTTTTCACACTACAAAGTAGTTAAAGAATAACCCAATGCAATGCTATAAAAATCCATGAATGCACCTCATTTTCTCAAGGAATTCAAAGTAATGTTATGCTGCCTATATTGTTTTGAGGACTCCATCCTTGACACAAGCACTTTGGCATCATTACATTGGACAATCCATCTCACCATTGAGTGGATTTGTAAAGAGTTCTTTCATCACCATTTTCATTTTCTTTGTTGTAAGAAGAGCTAGCTAGTGAGGGTCCGAGAGCCTTCCCTTGGAGGAAGAAGGGACTCATAGTCCCCTTTCTTCTTGGTGCTTTTTTTTCATCAATAGATCAGCCTCAAACATTGGTGACATGGGTATTTTTTTTCTTTTTATTTCTATGTCCCTATGCTCATGATTTTAGATTTTATTGCATCTATTAGTCTAATTATTAGTTATAGTTTTTGTTTTCTTTCTCTAACTCTTTTCTCTACAGTTGTCCTGCTCAGCAGACCCAATTGAGCTTGCAACCACCTCCTATTTGCTCACCAAGGTGACAAAAGAGGTGCAACAGATTGGGGACTCCACCAGGGAAAGGTATCAATTTCCTACCTCATTTGGGTTTATTTTGCTCTTATTTTAGTTTGTTTAACTTGCAGGTGCACTAATCAGCCTAAGACGACCTGCCAACCAGCCAATTCCAAGTTGAATTGAGAGAAATCCATTCGGATTTTTTGTTCTCGGTCATGCGCCACATATGCGCGGGTTTTTCATCCCACAGACGTGAATCATGTGCCTATGCGCCTGACTCACGGTTTTGTTCTACGCACGTGTGCATTTTAACTTGTCTATGTTCGCGCGCATGTGCTCTGTGCACCTCTATCTTCACTAAGACCCACACATCTGTGCAAAATTTCACATTGTAAGTTGTTGAGATGTGGGGAAGGCCATCTGCCTTCTTAATAATGATGTCAAGCATGTTTTAATGCTGCATCACACTTAGTCCCCTCATCATATAAAGGGGTTAGTCAAACACACATAAGCACTTAGGAGGATAAAATCAATTTCCCTTCTTTTCTTTTGGCCACATGGATGGCTTGTTTTGACTTACAATATAATTTGGAAATCATTTTTAATCACATTTAACTTACATTGGGACTAGAAGTTGAATTACAATCACTTAGTATGCTCTTCTCTCGCACCCTCAAGCGACCTTGAGAATCAGAAAAAGATTGTGAAACGATTTCATCTCCCTTAAGAACATTAAAACCTTTAGGAGAGGACAATGACCCTTATTGGGACCCCTCTTAGTTTTATTTTTCAAACACATCTTAATATTGTAACGGGCCCATACATGCCCACATGCTACAAAGGTTGAATAGTGTTTGAAATTTTTACTTTCTTAGATCAAAACACTAGGAGAGTTTAAAGGTTTTGTAACGGGCCCATACATGCCCACATGTTCAATCTAGGATAGTTTTCAAGCTTTTCTTATATTACATCACAATAGGGAGTTAAAGGGATAGCAACAGACCCACATGTCCACATGCTAGCTTCCTAGGGATTTTGAATTACACAATGTTGTACCAAAGGAACTTAGTTAATTAGGTAATCAAACTCTTGTAAGGACCAAGCGAAGTCCACATGCAGCAAGGTGACATCTAATTCACTAAAAATTGGCACACTTTCACTCACACACAAAAGTCACTTATCACTCACATAGCTTCTTCTTGAAACGTGGAGGTCAAAGTAAGTTTCCTCCAAAGGGATTCCGAAAATACCCCATCTTTTCTTGACGTGACTATCCACTCCCATGTTTAATCAACGAGGTTGGTTTGCACCCCCAACCTCCCAAAACAAATACATCTAAAATATTTCTAAAAACTCACTAAGTTTTCCTCCACAGGAGGTGCCAAAAGAAATTTTTTAGTCTAGGTAGGATTTCGGGGATAGGCATCC
>ML780746.1:256046-297706 GCA_009831015.1 Picea engelmannii
CCATTTCTTAGGCCGAAAATCTAAATGTCGCACTTTGACCGAGGTACCTAGTGACCAACTTTAGGACATCTACCCAGGTGGCAATTGTGGGCTGCAATTGCACCTTGATTGGATTTTGTGTGGCTATTGGGAAATATCGCCATGTTTTTTGAGATATGCCCCCTTTACCCTTCATTATAACCAGTTATTTCATCCTTCACTAGTTTCTCTTCCAGTGAATTTAGACCCCACTTTTGAGTACTATTGGAAGGTCCAGTGCTATTTGAGAGGAAGGACGTTACATCTTCTAGGACATGAGAATTTACTTTATTTTGATTCCCCCACGTGGAGAAAACCCACTTACCCACATATATGCTTCTTTCTCATTTTATGTATGATGCACATCTGATTACAGGTTGATTTGGATATATATATTGTGTACACATTTAGCGCAAAGGCTCTTGTTTCTATATTACTCTCACCACTTTTTGCACACATTCACACATCTAGTCTGACATCATAGGGGAACCACAGAACCCCTGTTGTTCAGGATGCTTGCTCAACCTCCCTCCTATCTTAGGGGGGGTATCAGGTCGTGCCCGCTCATCGGCACCTCCTTCACACACTCCTGTGAGTGCTACTATCTTGGGATTAGCTTTTCTTGGTTCTACATTACTTGGGTCAACTTCCCAAGGTCATTTGTTCACTCGCTCTCCTTTACACGAAAGCAGGGGACCCACTTCCTCTCAAGGAGGGAGCACCAACGCACCTAGCCCCCCTCAAGGTTCAGGTTCACAACACACTATGGCTGGAGATAATCCTACCCCCCCACTGCAGATGCCATATTTGGCCTCTCTCAACATACCGGATTTCACCAAACTCACCAATGATCCTCTATTGCATGATCCAACATGGCCTGCAATGCCAACCAAACTACCTTCAGACATAACAAAGTTTGAAGGAAAGGCAGGCGATGATCCTGCCAACCATGTCATGACCTTTCACCTATGGTGCTCCTCCAATAGAATTATGGATGATTCCATCAGATTGCAATTATTTCAACGAATACTCACTGGCCCATTGACTAAATGGTATGTCGAAGAAAAATCAGGGTCCCACGCAACTTTTGAGTCATTGGCCAAAGCATTCTTGACCTTCTTCCAATTACCCATCTGCCATGACAATGGTCTAGAACTACTGTCTAACTTCAAACAAACCTCAACCACACACATCGCTAACCACATTCACGAGTGGCGTAGGCAACGTAGTTTGTGCAAAGAAAAAACCACCAAGCAACAGTGTCTCGACTGGTTTCTTAGATCCCTTGTCTCTCTTCTCAGTAAGGATGTAGCTTCCACCTTCCCTCAATCTGAAGAGGAAGCCATCAGTAAGGCCCAACAATATGACCTCATCTATGCACAGTCAGGATACTTATACACGGTACTTCCTAATCTTCCAAAACCTGTGCCATTTGGCCAAGACAAACCTGGGATGTCTCACTCAACAAATAGACTAATCGGTGCCACCACACACCATGTTCCATAACCCCAACCACCACCAATGTATGGAACACCTCAATACCCACCGACATATGGGGTTACTTCTTATTACCCCCCACCCTCTTATCAACAACCATACCCTGTTGCTATACCTCCACCCATCAGTGGACCACCACCGACATCTCCCATACATGCACCTATTCCCACAAACAATGGTACTCCCTCAACATCAGCTTATAGTACTAGTGAAAGCACTACGCCTTCCTATGTACCTTATGGATCGGTACCACCACAAAATCCATACTTCCCATTTCCTGGTCCTCCACAACCCATGGCTCCCCCACATCCTCATGCAGGGGTGAATTTTGTTCAACCCTCTGTTGTTCAACAATACCAAAGTTTTAAGCAGTTGAATACAGCCAACCCAACTCATCCATCGAACAATGCCTAAAAGAAAGGACGGAACAGGAATAGAAACAACCCAGGTCAAGGCGAGAATCAACCTCCACAACACCAACCAACTGGGGGCAACTAGAACCAAGGGAACCACAACCCCTAAGGGGGAAATAATAATAAATGCCAAGGGAGAAATAATGTTAAAACCATTATCCCTTGTGCCCTTTGTGGTGAATTCGGCCATTACACTCATCATTTCCCCCAGATCGTTGATTTCAAATGGTTGAAAGACTCTGGTAGTCTTCCCCATTCTCCTGCACAACTTGCTCCTCAGCAGACACCACAACAATACATGAAACAACCCCTTCCCGCCATGCTGCAAAATCCTATTCCACATCAAGGCGTGATAAACACCCAACAGGACACACAACATCCCCCACCTCAAGTGGGACAATACCTCAACCCCAATAATCTAGCAGAGCATACAATTCTCCTCACCAGTGAGGCAGAAATCCTTCTACAAACGCGTAGTCTTCAGTATCATACACCCGTTGAGTCTCCTTCCATCCCCCCGAGACAAACCCGACACCAACGAGACCCCCATTAGTGATCCCTCTCCCTTCCTCTGAACCACCGCTTCCCATTCCTCGCATCCCATTGCGCAGGAATGTCTACAACCCACAGGCTAGGGCAGCTCATAACTATAGTTTGGTAGACAAATTAACACAATCCCCCATTGCCATGTCAGTATTGGAAGTCCTCCAGACTTGTCCTACTCAGCAGAAATCACTACTTTCTGCCTAGGGGGCAGTCGACCCTACAGATACTCAACTCATCACCTTTGATCTTGACAGCAGAGAACCTTGTCTCCCCGCCTTGATCGCTTTTCAAATACTGGTAAAAATATGAAACATCACAGTTCATCGGTGTATCATCGATGAAGGTGCATCTACATGCATCATGTACAAAACAGTATGGCAGAAACTTGGTTCCCCAGAACTCATACCCTCTGCCATCACATTACGAGCTTATGATGGATGACCATCCTCTCCTGAAGGGCTCTTCCAAAATGTCCCCGTCGAACTTGGGGGAATGACTATTCTCATAGATATCGATGTTATCGATGCCCCTCTCGATTATAATATCTTGTTCGGTCGTAGCTACATGTACGCTATGAAGGCAGTGGCATCTTCCGTCTTTCAGACAATGATGTTCCCCCACAATGGGAAGATCATGACCATTGACCAAGTCTCACATTACGAGCCTAACCCATCTGCCAACATCGATAACATTCTTCCTCTCATCCACACCAACCAAGATGCATATCCACTCGTCGAGATGGGTCCTGGGATTTTTAAAGATCCATCCTTGTTAGGGACATACCATGGAGCACCACCACTCCTTCATCTCACTAATCAAGTATGCGTCATATTATCTAACATAACTCACACAACGGATACCCTTCCTCCTACAAAGGCTTATATCATACCTAACGCCCCACTCGTCGTAGAACCCCCCCCCTCAAGAACCTTCTGGACACTCATCAACCACACCAGTCCACGATTCAACTTCTCCCCAAGGGCATAGTCCATTTTGGGAGACAATTCCCCAACCTCTCACTCAAATTCCCTTCTTTTACCCTCCACCAGGTATCGAAGCTTTTCAGGTAGCCGCAACGCTCACAGTACCTAATATGGTGTTAGCAATCCTAGTTTGGTATTTACTCCCACCAGAGATGGTCCCTCGACCATCCCTTCCCCCCCAGGAAGGACTCCCCATGATGATTCCCATCCTTACCCCCACCACCCCCCACTCACTAACCCCCCTTCTACAGCTGGGGGCAGGAGAAAGAAGAAGGAGCCCACTACTCCACTTCCTCCACGCATCCCACCACCTTGCGCACTATGTGAGAAAGAGGGCCACCAAACCAACAAATGTCCATCACTACCTAAATTACGGAATTTGATCCCTCCCAATTACATTCCCCCAACACCCGCCACTACTTATAGTCCCACCAATACCACCCACCCTTCCAGTAGTAAAGGGTTGAGTACCAAATACTCTTGTGCTATATGTTCAGAGTATGGCCATTATACCCATCATTTTCTAGCACTGCCATGCTTTCGGCAGACATTAGCTTCCGTATGCCAGAACTTCCAAAAAAAACCCAGCCCTGCTACGTCCTCCTCAACAAATATCACTGACATTCGTTATGTCACTACTTCAGTCAATGAACGTATGAGATGCCCTTTCTCTCACTGCGATTCATTATCTCATTTTACATATGAGTGTCCTATGATCCTCGAATACAGGCAACGTCAATTGGCCCTGCTTCACCGACCCGCAGCGACAATAATTGACATTACTTCACCACTAGAGGATCTTCATGTCATTTGTCCTAAGCCCAAGGCACTCCCACCACCTCCATGGTTCTTAGATGACGTACCTAAGGATTTACCCCGCAACCCCCCCAACTCTCCTACTCATTCCCCTACAGACACTATCCATCGAACCACCACGAATACCCCTCAATACCTCAATATATGGTTTATGTCAAGTGAACCCTCACCATCTCCTAACCATGTTCCCCCTGTTTCTTCACCAGGGGGAAACCACACAACCACGGTCACCGAGATCACTCCTCACGACCCCTTGTATTCTCGTCAGTTCCAATGCGATGAAGAAATACTCGAAGAGTTAAATCACCCAGACTCTCCCTGGGATGCACTACACCATCGCACACTCTTCTCTCCACAGGAAGCCTCCATGCCTCCTAACCAAAACCCCATTTACGTGGTTGAAACCAAGGATTTTATCCCATCAGGGCCTATCGACTGGTTCAACAATCCCATTCCTGCCCCTGATGCTTTTGAAGAAGGGAACATGGCCAACATTTCCCCCACCATCAAAATTGACATTTCCATTAAAAATGGCATCATCGAAGAAATCATCATTGGAGTTGCTTGCACTCCTCAGGAAATCGACGCATATACATCCCTCTTCTAGGAATATAGGGATATTTTCACCTAGTCATACACATAAATGTCTGGCCTTGATCCCTCTATTGTCGAACATCACATCGAAACCTAGCCCGACATAACACCAGTTCGCCAAAAACATTGACCACTACACCCATCCAAAGTCGCGGCTATCAAAGCCGAAATTGACAAATTACGTGGTGTTGGGTTTATTTACCCCATCGCTTATACCTCATGAGTTTCCAACCCTGTACCCGTCGACAAAAAATAGGGCACTATCCGCGTTTGCACAGACTTTCACGATCTCAATAATGCATGTCCCAAAGACAACTTTCCAACACCTTTCATCGATCAAATTATCGACGACTACGCTGGCCACGAGGCCCTCTCCTTTATAGACGGATTCTCTGGCTATAACCAAATTCAAATCCACCCAACCAATCAGTATAAAACCACATTCACTACCCCGTGGGGTAATTTTTCATATCGTGTCATTCCTTTCGACTTAAAGAATGTCGGTGGAACTTTCCAACCGACGATGACATACATTTTTCACGATCTAGCTAATATCATCCTCGCCTACTTGGACGACCTCATAGCTCGATCCAAGAAACACACCCAACATCTCGATGATTTATGAATCATCTTTCAATGGTGTCGTTAGTACAACATCTGCTTGAATCCTCTCAAGTGTGTGTTATGTGTCACCGCTGGGCACCTCCTTAGTTTTATTGTTTCCCAAAGAGGTATTACCAATGACCCCCTCAAATTCCAAGCTATCACCGAAATTCAACCTCCCCGAAATTTACGAAAACTTCAGAGTCTACAGGGCAAAGATAACTTTCTTAGACGCTTTGTCCTGGATTACGCCATACGCGCACATGGTTTCCTTCGCTTACTACGTCACGACATCCCATTTCAATGGGATGACCATGCCCAACAGTCATTTGATGATCTTAAAGCCGCTCTTTCAAATGCACCTTTAATTAGTGAACCTGACTATAAACACGACTATATCCTCTACATATTAGCATCAGCTATATCAGTAGCCGGTGTCCTCATCCATCTCAGAGATGAACATCATGAACACGTCATTTATTACGTTAGTAAAATCCTCTCAGGGCCACCCTTGAAGTATAAACATCAAGATAAACTTTCTCTTGCAGTTGTCCTCATAGTCCAGAAACTACGCCATTACATTATGCTTCGCACCACAAAGGTAGTCGCAGATTCCAATCCTATGCAGCACTTGCTCAACCACTGGCAATTTAACGACAAATTCACTCGATGGATAATTATCCTTCAGGAATACAACCTCGAGTTCTCCACACCTAAGAGTAAGAAGGCCCTCATTCTCGCCGAACTTGTCATGGCCCTCCCTTCTTACACCACCAGCGCTCCCGTCAACACCGACTTTCCAGATGACCGTCTCTTTTACATCACTTCGGATGATACTTGGTACGGCGACATCCTCGTCTACCTTCGAACTCAAAATTTTGGTAATCACCTTTCACGAGATGATCATCGACGTATTCACCATCAGGCCCCCCGCTACCTTCTCATCGAAGACATCCTATAACGGTGGGGCGTAGACACCATTCTTCGTCAATGCCTGACTATTGACAAGGTTGACAGAGTCTTAAATGACTTCCATAGTGGAACATTTGGGGGCCATCTTTCGGGCATCTCCACTGCTCAAAAGATTATCCGAGATGGTTACTTTTGGCCTACCTTATTTCATGATTGCATTTATGCCATGAAACAATGTGATAAATGTCATCTCTACGCCAACAAATCTCACGCTCCCCCCACTCTTCTTCATCCTGTCATTACTGCCGACCCTTTTTGTAAATGGGGCATCTACTTCATGAATTGTAATCCCCCCTCCAGTAACGGCCACAAATACATCGTGGTCGCCGTTGATTACTTCACCAAATGGGTTGACACTATGCCCACTTTCAACAACACCGCTGACATCGCAACGCGTTTCTTCTTTAACCATGTCATATCCCACTTTGGAGTACCCCTCCAACTCATTTCGGATCATGGAAAACACTTCAAGAATGAGATCTTCGTCGAACTCTCATCTCGGTTAGGCTTCTCTCACAAGTTTTGCTTCACCGTATTACCCTCAGTCTAATGGACAGGTCGAGGCAGTTAACAAAGTCCTCAAGACCATGTTATAGCGCACGGTTAATAAACATAAAACCAATTGGCATCATATGTTATTTTCTGCGCTATGGGCTTATCGAACGACTGTGAAGACCGCTACTGTTTTCACACCCTTCCATTTAGTCCATGGGGTCGAGGAAACTCTTCCCATCGAGTGCGAAATTCCCACCTTACGCACCATAATTGAGATATTACCTGACATTGCTCCAATGGAGAAGCACTTGCTGAACTTGGAGTCTCTGGATGAAGATCGTCGATCTTCCTTACAGAACAACGAGGTATCTAAAAAATGATCCAAGGCTACCTTTGATCGCCATGTCAACCTTCGCTCATTCCGCGAAGGCGACCTCGTCCTAGCTTATGATATCTCTCATGATACCTTTGGACATGGAAAATTTGAATCACTATGCCATGGCCCATACATCATTCAACATTTCCTCACCAAAGGCGCATATATCCTGGCCTCTCCCGAAGGCCTCTCTCTCAAAGAACCCGTCAACGAGTTGTATCTCAAGAAATTTTATGCTTAAACATAGTCATTCCACTTTAGGTTATTTCTTTTCTATAGTTTTTAATCTTTTTTTTCCTCCCCTCACATCTAAACTATCCTTTGTGTTATTGACAGATGCTTCCTCCACCAGCCTACCACATTGGTTACGCCGACGATGCTAGCCGTTGAACACAAAATCTTGCTTCGACTGCTTGGGCTCTCTACACCCCCTCACATGAAATGCTCCATACGAGCGACATATGCTTGGGGTCAGCAACCAACAACCAAGACGAATACACTGATGTCATTGGCCTCTTGGCCAACGCCCAACATCATCATATTCGTCACCTTAGCGTCTTCCTCGACTCTCAACTAGTCGCTCTCCAGCTCAATAATGTGTATCGCATCTGTGATCCTTGCCTCTTTCGCAAATACCTGCAGGTTAGGCTTTTATCTCGACATTTTGATTCCATTACATTTACACATATTCCAATACAATTGAATCAAATCACAGATAACCTAGCTAATATTGTGTTAGACTAGCATATATCACATCAAGATACCTCTACACATACATAAACATATCACAATCCTGTCACAGCATACATATAGAATAGACATCATAAAACCATTAACAAAAAACATGTAAACACCACATAGATCTCAAAAAGTATACTACTGTATATATATGTAGGTCTACAGTGTCATCTAAAGGTTTACATACAAAAATACACATATCTGCAGGCCAATACAACACCTCGGTACAAAATGGGCTCACCAGCCTATATACAACAATATATATATATCCAATACATCAAAGCACCACTCACGGTGCCTCTAAACCACCACCACCTGCCCCTCCCTTAAGCGGTAGAGGCCTACCACCACCTGCCTCAGGTGGTGGTGGTCCACCCCCTACAGGCCCCTCCTACCCTAGTGAAATTCATCCGCTCGTCATCACCGCAACCACTGTTGCTCGTCACATGATGGCCTGCCATGGGAGCGAAACCCCCACACACTGCTCCAGGAACGTCTCATCCTGGATGCGAGACCATAGACCCTCAGGCACGTCCTGTAATGCCGTCTCCAGCCGACGATGTATATCCTCAAAATCCACTTCGGCCACCACCGGAGGAGCGTGTGATGGCCCAGCACCAGGATCATCAAATCGACACCTCCTCGCTACCCTCTCCAGATCAGCTGGTCGCCCCGCGACATCCTCATGTCGACGTCTCTCCCCCTGTGACAGTCTCTCTGGCTCTCGACGAGCTGGTGCTCTCTGCATCTCCACCTCACATCTGCGAGGTGCCACATCTGCACATACAAACAAACAACAGATAAAATCAACATCTATATCAAATACGTATGGACTGCTATCTCAAAATATGAAAAAAAAAAAAAAAAATCAACAAAGAACATACACATCTACATCATCAACCCACATACCTCGATGATCAAACACCTCTCCTGGAGGTAGCACCATGTCCGGATCATCTTGGAAGTCCACCCTGGCATAGGGGTAATGCAAAATCACCTGCGGCATCTGCCTCCATACCTGTGCCACTTCTGTCGAAAAGAAGTGGCCACCTTTTCCACCACCGTGGTGAAGTAACACCGTCGACCACTGCTTCAGTCGTGGCTCTCGCGCCCCAGGCACACCCAGTAGAATACTCAGGCACAACATCGACACCCTCTCTAGAAACTAGGCCACTAGGATGGACCTGAACGCAAACTCCCTTCTATCCGTCGACCAACAGTGGTCCAACTGCGCCACCATCCTCGCATGTAGTGTAATCCCCCAAGCGAAATGCTCGCCAGCCAACACTCTCTCCAGCACCAGAAGCTGACCACCACTAATCCGTTGGGTCACCAGTGACCCATATACTAGTACAATCATCACTACTACACAGCGATGCGCTAGGGAATATATCGATGATATGCTCACCACCGTCACGGACATAAAGTTCTGACCTGAACAATATCTCCGGCCAATAATGGCGAGCAGCGTACCCCTCGACAACACCGACTCTTTCGGTAGGGGCGTTCCCTGAAAGGGAAGCCCCATCAAGAAATATACATCCTCCACCGCAGTGAAGGGGATCTTCTCTCCTCACACGAGGAAGCAGTGCAGCTTCGGACTCCACATCTGGATCAGGAACTGTAAGAGATACTCTTGTGCCCGGATCAACGGGCACTCAAAGAACTTTAGAAGCCCATAGGCTGCTAAAGTCGCATGCACACCTGGCCCCTCAATGGCCACGATGTCTCGCAGCTGAGACTAGTCTCGCTCTCACCACCCCACTGGCATCGTCACCACCATCCACTTGCAGACAACGTAGAGTCCTATATCATCTCAAGCACCATCAACAGCATAAAAAAGACTCATTTTTATACACCTCAACCTTGCCTCCTAAGCGCAGTTTTGTTACCCACAGGCACGCACACATGCGCGCCTGTTCATTACACAGGTGTGCATCAGTGTGCACCTGTTTGTTTCACAGGCGTGCTCCCGAGCGCGCCTGTTCACCATACAAGTGCACCCAGGTGCACGACTGTCCAACCCATAGACGCACACGTATGCATGCCTGTTCAACTCACAAGCACGCCCTTTGGGCGTGCCTGAAATTCTCTCTACCGCACCCCCATGCGTGTATATCCTTTGGACAGGTGCACACATATGCGCACCTATCACCAGATTGCCTGTGCATGTGGGGCCCATATCCCCTAAATGCCTCTGTATGCCCCCCTGTACATCCCCTGCCCAAAAAATGAAATCCTATTTCTATGCAGGCTGATTAGACCACTAACCTGTAGCTCACTAATCACCAATCGGATGCCTCGCCCTCCTTGAATCTCCAAATCTCCTCTAGAAACTGCTCATCCAGTCACTATTGCAGTAGGTACAAATGAGGTGGCAATGTAGGCCCTACAACTATATATAGGCCTTTTTCCAAACTTCCACTCACCATTCCGGGAGCCTACGGTGTCCATTTTTCAATCCGTCTTCAGCCACGGGATCAACATCCTGTCACCTACAACTCAGTAGTCCCTGGGTCGCTTTTCATACTGATCCCTCGGGGAGCCTTTTTCATACCATGGTCAGGTACGCATGCGCATATTCACACTTATCAAATACATGCTCATATCTTTGATTCTCTTCAGATATTGTTCACTTTGGGTATTTGGTTTTCATGTGTACAGGTACTTGCTCATCATACATCGGCACAACCCCTTCAGGTATATACTTAGCATTGGCATGTAGTCTTTCCCACTGTATCACACTTTCATTTCCATTCACATCCTCTGATGTTTACCTCTAGGATTCACATTCCTGGCTTTGTAGTACCCACACCTCCATTTTGCATCTTTGGTACTGTTACCCGGTAGAATTCTTACCCACATGAGTTGTCCCATTCATAGCACCTTTTGACACTTTTGACACTCATGTTGTTCTTCATTACCCTTTAGGGATGGGAGTCCCGATATTCTTTCATCGTGTCGCAAATCAACCAGATACTCCTTCTCCTCATTTTGCTAGCTTTCCCACAGAGGCTCCCAGATTGTCCCTTCTCGGTTCTATTTTTTACCTGCACCTCCGCAGTATCATGACCCCTCCATTTCCTCCACAATTAGTTTGCCCCTCTGTGAACCTAACTTCATTTCACCTGCCTCATACAGAAACTCACCAATGGGGCCCCCACCCTTCATCAGTTTTCCAAGCAAATTATGCCCTACGTGGGCCACCCATATCACACTGTGGAACCCGTTTCTGTATTTTGTACATTTCTCCCCAATTATTTGTTATTTATTGTACAAACGCCTTTATTTCCATTCATTACATTATCTTTTTTGTCGTCACCTTTGGCGACCTGCTTCCCTCCTTTTGGCCAAACACAACCCATGTCACCCTTGGTTGGAGCATTACTTATCATCTACCCTTGTCGGCATCATCCATATCTTCAGAGTACCCCACAGGTCACTTACCTCTACCCTATGAATTTGTTCACCTTGTCCCACCTCTAGCACAACTTATCACCAGTCTTGTCATCCCCCTGACACTTGAACTCGTTACACAGTTGCAGCCACCTTTTATCTCATACACCCTCCAACCAAGGGGCAGTCTTGAGTCCTCCCACTTCTTGACTTCGTCCATGTACCTCTACCACTTCCTCACCTCAGTAGATTTCACGAAGCCCTTTTCTTCTGGGAATCACATTCCCCTTTTGTCAACATCAGCACAATTTTCTAGAAGGGTGACAGTATCTTGATTCTCATTATCTATTCAATGAGAGATCTCAGATGGCACAGGGTGAAACACCATTGCTCCCTGCTGTCATTGACCCCCATAACATTCGATGCCAACACTTTTTCATGTTACAGTGGGTCTTACTTTGTGACTATTGCAGTTAGTTATTTTATTTGCCGAAGACCTCTGAACTTGGTAGGGATATCAATGCCCACATCATCGCTGCTACTTATTTCTGCGATCAATGCCTACTATTCAGAGCATGTTCATTTGCCAAATTTTTGTCTGCCTCTATCACGACTTCCCCCGAGGGAACTGCAGTTGTCTACACCAACACTTCAGCCATCTTTTTTCAGAGTTACATGACACGAGCATGGGGCATGCCCGCCTCGTTTGTACATCATTTTCTATTTTGCGCACCTCATAGAAGGTCGGTTCCTACCAGTTCCTTTTTTCGTCCAACAGATCGCTCTAGCCAATCACACTATTACTCTCTCTTACAACAAAATTCTCAGTAGAAGAAAAATTGATGGATTTCGGCTATACGTATTCTCCTAACCTCATCCATCAGGGGGCATCTGTTATCACTGAAATTTTATCTGCACATGGTTACAAGAACTCAGCATTGTCAAACAGTGATGAAGTCATTCATGGACCTGAATTAATACCACATCATTCAAAAAGGTCAAAAAAAAAACTATACAAAGTAGTGAAAAATTGAAGGGCGCTTTGCAGACATTGGGTGCGCACACATATGCGTTGAACAAAAATGTAGAAATCGCGCACATGCACACGATGCGGGACTGTTAGCGCAAAAATCCGCGCACCTGCTAAACGACACATTTATGAAAGTGGTCGGCCTCCCAACCACTTATGGTTCAGCTCCCAAGCCGATTTGACCCTCAAATATGGGATGGATCCGACTGGTGGGCTAGTCAAAGACCTAATAATGCCCTAAATGGTCTCTTTTTACACTACAAAGTAGTTAAACAATAACCCAATGCAATGCTATAAAAAGCCATGAATGCACCTCTTTTTCTCAAGGAATTCAAAGTAATGTTATGCTGCCTATATTGTTTTGAGGACTCCATCCTTGACACAAGCACTTTGGCATCATTACATTGGACAATCCATCTCACCATTGGTGGATTTGTAAAGAGTTCTTTCATCACCATTTTCATTTTCTTTGTTGTAAGAAGAGCTAGCTAGTGAGGGTCCAAGAGCCTTCCCTTGGAGGAAGAAGGGACTCATAGTCCCCTTTCTTCTTGGTGCTTTTTTTTCATCAATAGATCAGCTTCAAACATTGGTGACATGAGTCTTTTTGTTCTTTTTATTTCTATGTCCCTATGCTCATGATTTTAATTTTTATTGCATCTATTAGTCTAATTCTTAGTTATAGTTTTTGTTTTCTTTCTCTAACTCTTGTCTCTACAGTTGTCTTGCTTAGCAGACCCAACTGAGCTTGCAAGCACCTCTTATTTTATCACCAAGGTGATGAAATAGGTGCAACAAGATGTTTGACCTCAACTCATTCATTCACATTCGGTGGATTGTACTAGTGCACCTTAGGAGTCATAAACATTAATGGTGATTTCCCTCGCACTTGTTAACGGTTTCATCAATGACCAGTAATCAAGTGGTTTCTACCATGTTCGACTTCGACACATGTAACCACATGGTTAGATTCGTACTTTTGGGCGATGGGATTGAAGACCCTGGATATTATCTCTTTGGTCCAGGTTGCGATGGAATATGTATAATTTGCTGACACATAGATCCACTTTGTATGTCTCGTGGCTATGTCGTCTCAATTTGAATTTTTTTGCATGGATCCACAGTGTATTCTTGGAGGCTATGCGATATTTCGACGACATGGATCCACGGTGTATGATTGGTGGCCATGACCTATGTTTATGATGCCATCCATATGTGATCTGAGTATGGGAATTCCTACCTCCGAGCTAGCATGATATTCTGCAGATGCTTGATTGTTCGCAATTTTCTGATTAGGTGCGCTCCTGGTTTCCAACACACACACGTAGTTTACGAAGTATTTTGGCTGTCACTGATTTCGGCCTCATCCTTTGGGGGGAATTTTGTTACCCATGATTTTGGTCATCTTGATGGTGTATTGATGATGGTGTAGTCAGGCTCCCAACAAGAACTTTCTCCTGAGAAAAGTGACATTCATCTCTTTCCAGAAAACATATTTTTGAAGAGAGTTCGCAGGCTTCTTACAACCTAGGGTGTGAGAATGAACCATTCTCGTAGGCCACCTTCATCTAGGGTGAAAAATTCTCACACTGTGCTCTACACCTAGGGTGAAAACTTGTTTTCAAGCTTGGAAAAAGGAAGAAGTCTCGAGGGTTCTAGAAGGGAATCTTTTAGAGAATGGGTTGGCATTCGAATGGTTATCATTTTACTGGTTTCCCTGATTTGGTGGGATCAGTCTCATCCATGTAACCATCTCATCCTCTCCTATATATTGATAGAATTCTCATGGAAAAGGTTAAGCAAGATTAATTGGAGAATTGGTGAAGGAATTGTGTGAAGAACCCAACTTGAATAGGAGCTTGGAGACTCTAGCAAGTCTATCAAGAGGAATTGGATCTTATTCATGCAAGGATCAAGCAAGTGTGTGTGTTGGAATCAAGAGTCACCGAAAGGAAGCTTGCGACATCAAGGCGATTAGGTTGTATATTCTACTTTCAATTAATATGATACAACAACATGTCCCTTTCCCATAAAGATTTTCTTACTTTATTGTGTAATTCCTTGATCATACACATAAGTTGACGATTGAATATATTTTGCTATATTCACTTTGGTTGGTTTGTGTTGTCTTGGTATTGACCTCACGAGAGAACTGGAGTGAAGCAGGAGCAGAAAAGACCCAAGGAAGTGATACAAAGGTATGTCACTTGTTCCTCCTCACTAGCTATTTCAATGGTCATAACTTAGGGAAAGAATCATGTCCTGCCCTGTTTTGTTCTAGATCCAAGTGGATCTAGGGAGATCTGTTAGTGTCCGCACCTATCGATTAGTCTGATAACATATAGTCTGTGATACCAGGAACGAGGAGCTTGTTTTAACCCATATAAGGCTTTCTTCATCTTGCAAACAAATTTAGGGTTATGTGACAGTTGGAAACCCTCTAGTTGTTCCATATAGAATTCTTTGTTTAGATCTCTATTTAGAAAATCTTACTTGACATCTGTTTGATAGAATTTAAACTATTTATGACAAGCATAGGCAAGAAACATTCTAATTTCTTCCAATCTTTCTACGGGCGCAAATGTTTCATCAAAGTCTATTCCTACTATTTGAGCATATCCTTTGTAGACCAATATAGCCTTATTTCTTACAATGTTTCCTTTCTCATTCATCTTATTTTTGTAGACCCACTTTGATCCTATTACATTTTTATTTGCTAGCCTAGGAACGAGTTCCCAAGTGTCATTTTTTTCAATCTGGTCCACTTCCTCATTCATTGATCTTAACCAATTTTCTTTTTTACTGGCCTCATTAAAGTTCTTGGGTTCCACCATGGATATGAATTCTATATGTGATTGCTCATTGTCTTTGATTATCTTTTTCCTGTTTTGTACACCTTTGTCTTTCTCACCAATTATTTGACTTGCAGGATGATTTTTTCGAGTAATTCTAAAGGAATGATTTGGTGTTGTCTGTTGATTTGAATCTACCTAAGTATTTTCATATTGATTTGACTCAAAGCCTTCTTTTTCTGATTCTTGGACCTGTTCATCTTTAACTTCACCTATATCCTATGTTGTTGATTCAATATTGTTCACCTCTCTTACTGAGATTCTTTCATCAACTTTTATGTCAATACAATCAACCAATTTATGTAGCCTCTTATTATAGCATTGTATCCTTTGTTGTTTGTAGCATACCCTAAGAAGATGCCTTCATAATCCCTGTCATCATACTTTCCCATGTTCTCATTATTATTCTTTATGTAGCACTAACTCCCAAAGACTTTGAAGTGTTTGATTGAAGTAGGTCTTCCATACCACAATTCATAAGGTGTCTTGTCACTGTGTGGTCTGAGGTGGGATTTTTTAAGAACATGGACTCTTGTGTGTATTTCTTCTACCCAATAGGTTTAACCAATGATCTTCTCATTCATTATTGACCTAGCCATTTGCTGCAAAGTTCTGTTTTTCCTCTCAACTACTCCATTTTTCTATGGAGTTCCTGGGATTATGTATTCTCTCTTGATCCCATTTTTATCACGGAATTCCTTAAAACCACTTGACATAAATTCTCCTTGTATATCTGATATTACTTCCTTTAACCTCTTACCTGTTTGATTCTTAGTTAAAGCCTTAAATATTTTAAATTTCTCAAATGCTTCATCTTTTTCTTTGAGAAAAGAAACCCAAGTAAATCTGGAGTAATAGTCAATGATCAACATAAAGTAGTTTTCCTTCCCTATGCCTTCCTGTCTTGATGGTCCAAATAAATCCATATGAATTAATTGGAGTTGTTTCTCTGTCGAAGTAGATCTCTTGGATTTAAACTGAGTCCTGGTTAGCTTTCCTACTTGGAAGGGTTTACACACAGAGTCTTGTGGCTTTGATATTCTTGGAAGATCTTTTACTGCCTCAAAAGTTTTGAGCTTGAGTAGGTGGTTAAATTTTAGATGTCCAAGTCTCCTATGCCATAACCATATTTCATCATGTTTTCTTAGATGACACTCTTCTCTATATTCTTTCAACATATATACATTATTATTTGTCCTTATGCCTTTAGCCACCACTTGTCTTGAGTTTACAGAATTTATCTTGCAATCCTTGGAAGTGAACACCACTTCACATCCTCTATCACACATTTGACTTACACTGAGAAAATTATGTTTCAGCCCATATACAAGAAGAACATCCTGGGATTTTCCTTTTGCATTACTTAAACTCACCATCCCTTTACCCTTGATTTTACCTGGAGCATCATTTCCAAAGGTTACATTTCCTAATTTTCTTTCACTTACAGATAGAAACTTACCTTTGTCTCCCATCATATGTTTGGAGAAACCACTGTCATTATACCAGTGGTTATTTTGTCTTTGAGTTGACAAAACTTGTCCACACTTGTCACTTTCATTCTTCTTTCAAACCTTTACATTTTCAATAGAAGGATTCAAATTTGGTTCATAGTTCCTTAAGTGATAGTCTACATCTTTATGTCCATAATTCTGGAAGGTGTAACATTTGGGTTCATTGAATAAAGGATCATAACGATTGTTATGCTTAACCTGTGTCCTTTTACCACACATCACATGATTTGAAGTATGTGGTTGTTTCTTAATTGGCTATCTCATTCTTTGTTGTGACAAATATCTATTCCATGAGTGTCTTGATTTCTCATATCTAAATTTTAAAGAGTGTTTTACAACTTTGTGACCAAAGTTAGAACAATAAAAAACAATATCCATAGAAAAATACTTTGTACTTGGAAAATGGTTGTCTTCTTTGAGCAGGTTGATTTCTTCCATGATGATGATTTCTTTGAGCAAAGGGTATATTATTTATTTGTTCTATGGTTTCAGTTCTGGTACTTCTTCCTTCGCTCTTCCTTGGTGAATGATTATCTTCCTTTGTTTCTCCATATTTATTGTTGCCAATGCATGTAGATTTGACAAAGTTAATGGATTCTTTGTTGCTTTGCTGACCATTATTTGATCCTTCTTGATAACCCAAACCAATTTTCAAATTTGGATTCCTTTGTTGATTCAGAATGGTGGCTAATCCTTCCGAGGCTTTAATGTTTGGAATATTTTTGAGATATAATTCTTTAAACTTCTCCATTTCTTTTCTGATTTTTACTACCTCTTCTTCCAAGGCTTCACATCTTGCCTTCTTTTCTGATAACTTTTGTTTCATAATTTATTCTATTTTATGTGCCTCTTCTAATTCTACTTTCAGCAGGGCAAAGTCTTCATCAGGTTTTTTACTGTCTTTCTCGAACTGTATCAACAATTGTTTTTCCTTCTTCTTCTTGAGTATGAGTCTAGCAATTTATTCTAGAGCATTGATTAGTTATTCTTCCAAGTCAACCACTGATTCTTCATCATCAACATCACTTCATGTGATTTTATTATCATAATCCTGTTTGGGCATTAGCATAAATTCATTAATCTTATCTTCACAAGAAGAGTCACTATATGTGTCTCCTGAAGAGTCATCATTGTTTACACATAAGATTTTATTTTTACCAAATATCTTGAATTTGTACTTTTCTTCAACTTCAGAGTTCTAGTCCTTCTTCTTGTGTGGACGCTTAGATTCAAAGTGAACTATCCTTCCATAGTTAAAACATTTGAAGGGAATATTTCCTTGGTACTTCCCTGATTCTTTATTTAGTCTTCTGACAATTTTTTCTTCAGTTTCATCAGGCTCAGAATCCTCATTCTTATCTTCTTTAAATGATGCTTCTCTAGAGGTGGGTTTATCTTTAGCTATCCTCATTTCATATGCATCCAACGTTCCTCGAAGTTGATTAAAATCCAAGTCTTTTAGATCATTAAGTTCTTCTATAGCAGAGACCTTTAGGTTGAAACTATCTGGAAGAGATCTCAAAATCTTCTGAACTAAAGAGGGTTCCTCAATTTTTTCACCAAGTGCTTTCATTGCATTTACTAGTTCTTCAACTCTCAGAAAGTACATTCCAACAGTTTCATCCTCCTTCATATTTAGATGCTCAAACTGTACTTTGTAGGCTTGATGCATGGCATCCTTTACCTTCTCATTACCTTCATAAATGCTAATGAGTTTGTCCCACGTTTCTTTGGCAGTTTCTAAGTGCATATCTTTTACAAATTCTCCTCTGCAATCCCACTCAGAATAAAATTCATAGCCTTAGTGTTGAATATGAATTCTAGATTTCCATCCTTATTAGCTAGTACAACTGGATTTACATAACTAGTCTCTACCACGTCCTAGACATCTGCACCTAGGGCCATTATGTAGTTTCTCATCCTAACTTTCCAGAAGGAAACGCTTGTTTCGTTGAACAAGGGGCCCTTATTGGATTAAGTTACTTCATGGCTTGACATGTTTAATCTTCCTAATCTACCTTTATATAAAAGGAAATGACTTTGATACTAATTGTTGGACAACTGAGAGGGGGTGTGAATTAGTTCTTACTGTTATTAAAAAAAAAATTCCATTTCAAAATCTTTACTAAACACATAATGAAAATCACCATGATGAAGGGAAATAAGAAATAGAATGTTAAACATCAATCACACACATGAAATATACAGAGACATATATTTCTTGAGGAAACCCAAAAAGGGAAAAAACTCTTCTTCTTGATATGATAAGTAATCTTTATTTTATTTACATTATCATTCTTGTGATATCCAACTCCTCTTGAGGCTACAACCTTCGTTCTACAATATGAAACTTGTTGAGAGCACCAACTCTCTGGTTTTGCTAGCACCCACTAGAAGGAGGCACCAACTTTCTAAGTGTTCCAACACCAACTGGATGGAATCACCAACTTCCAGGCATACAGGCACTGACCTATATAACAGAGAACAATAGTTCTCCCTTGCACCACCCTTCCACCCTAGTTTTTATGGTTGCAACCAGATGGAAGATACAACTCCCTGTGTTCAAGAACCCACTTGAAACTCCGAGGAAAACAATCCTCCCTAGCACCTCCCTACCACCCTGAAATTTTAATATTTTCTTCTTATAAAGTTGTTACAGTGATAGATGATTTATCAATGGCTTACAAGTCACATCCTTGTTCTTCTACACTTCTCTTCTCTGCCTGCATCAGTTTCTTCCTGCTTGCATCTCTTGTGCTTTATGTTCTTTTTCCTTTTATGCTATGTGCACCATATGCATACAATGTGCTATCCCCCTTCTATGGATTTCATATTCTACACACAACCTATTTTTTCTTGAGTGAATCAAACTCAACAGAAGAAACAACCTATTCTTTGTTCTTCATTTCCTACTCATGTCGATTCCTCTGCCTGATCATCATGGAAACTCTACATCTTTTGTGGCAGTTTTGTTGCCTGTGAGTTCATCATCAGTGCCCATTATTATGAGATTCCTTAGCCTCTCTGGTAGTCGAGAATATTCATCTTCTCTATCATTATCGAATATGTTCATCATCACTAGACGTTATCCTGAGATTCCTTAGCTTCTCTAGAATTCAAGACTCTTCATCTTCTTTGTCTATCACCCTGAATCCTCTTTGAATTCTCTGTGTAGAAACAATTAGTGGTTTCTGGAAGTTACCCATAGAACCTCCACATGCTTATCCTCTTTTGGCACCTTTTCCCTTTTTGAGAAATCTACATAGTGGGCTCTATATATTCTAGCTAAGCCTCTTCCTTTCACATGATCACCGACAATGACTAGGGGAAAATCACTTCGGGACTTCACATTTCAGATCATCTGCCGTGATTCACCCTGACTCTCCTAATTCCTGATCTCCCGAAATCTGAAGTGGAGCCTAGAAACTTGCTAGCTCCTCCCTTAACTTCGCTGATGTGACCAGTGGTTGTGACCACGAGCTATGCCAAAAGTCTCTTCGCAACATCATTTTTCGGGGATTCTACCGTGAGTCTCCTTGACTCCTTCAACTCCTAGTATCCGAAATGTAGCATAACACCTTGCAAGATCCTACCTTCACGTGATCAACGGTGGTGACCAGGGGCCAAGCAAAAAAGGGTGCTTCACGATTTCATGGCTTCAGGGGCCTTTGTTGTGCATGATCAATGGTCCACGATCCTTAGTGATCTGATGACCCTCCTCCGCTTTAGGAATTCAACCTTCAGGACTTTAGGGGAGTGTTGATGGTAAACCTCCTGAAGAAAAACTCTCGTAGTGATGTAACTCTTGTGTCACTCGATGATGTGTCATGGGTCGAGTAGTTGCCACATGTCACTCAGATTTGTGATTTCCACGTACCTAAAATGTCGAATCAACTTGACACTTGTCACTATCTGATTGTGCCACGCATCCTTCCCGATGTATTCTGCCACCTATCCTTGCTGATGTGGTCTGCCACATTCACCTTCGGGATATGATGGCCCAACTTAGTCCTCGATCCAATGGCCCATATCATATTGCGATTTCACATTTTATGACTTTGGAGCTTAGATCATCTCTGTTCTCCCGATTCTCGAATTTGCGAAACTCATCATCTGCTACCACGTGTCCTATGGAACCAACGGTCCATATCTTATCGCAATTTTTTGTTTCATGAGTTGGAAGGTTAGATCATTTCCTTCCTGTGACTTTCTAGTCAGTGAAATGATGATCCCTCGCCATGTGTACTCTAGATCGAATGGTCCCCAGGATTTCACATTTCGTGATATCTGCAGATTGCTCAACGCAGTTCTCCCGATTTGCGATTCTGCAAAACTTATCATCTATTTCCATGTGTCCTCCTTGATGATGGATGGTCCTCCTTCTTTTGAGACTTTGTAAGCCCACTTCACCTTTCACTTAAAGGTCGTGCACGTTCTCCTGGATCCAACGATGGTCGATCCCCATGCTCAGATATAACACCTGAGATCTGTTCTCCATCTGCGCACTCCTCCTGTCTGGTCTTACGATGTCTTCCAAACCATCTCCTACCATCATTGTTGTTGTTCTTAATTGCTTTCCTATTTTCCATCGATGTTCTTTCCATCAATGACAAGAACACTCCCAATTGTAAACCTGCCAACGTCATTGTTATTCTTTCCTGTAACCATACCATCATCGTTGTTGTTCTTGCCATCAATGCCAAGCATGCTCTTCCTGTAAACATGCCAACATTGTGTGGCATATTCTCATTGGGTAAATCATTGTGCGTTACGATATTATTTAGTTATCATTTCTAATGAGTGTAAACACCCTCTATTCATGGTTTTCATTCAGGACTTGTCTGAAGTTTATATGGGCAATTTAACCTTCTGTTTCAATATTTAATCCCGTAAAAATATTAAGTTTTTTCCGAAATGTCGTTAGGAAGTGACCTCGATCTTCTACTTATCATTTATTCTTTTATTTTGTTTAAATTGTTCACGACATACCTATCGCCCGGGAATCTCGTGGTTAAATCTTTCTCTAGTTTCCTACAGTAACCCTTAAGTTCATTTATGGTGTTCATTATATGTATAAACTGTATGCCATTATTCTTTGTTTTCCATGCAATATACCTCCTGGATTCATAAAAGGAAAATATGGTATGAACCCTGAACTATCGGCTACCTATCTGAGATTTCACATACCGAAAATCGCTATAAATTAATGTGGCTTCATTTTACATGGTGTATATTCATAAAATTGTCCCATGTGTATGCAGTGAGGTTTTCTTACCCACATGTAAAATTTAGTAACTTGCCTATAACACTTTCCTCTTAATCTATTCACGTTTCACATATTATATAGGGATTTTTAAAGTTGTAAAACTTTCCTCTGTGTATAAGTTCCACCATAATTTATGCATCATGCCTGCTTATATAAAATTCACCTTAAGTTATTTGTTCTTGAATCTGTGTTTTAAAATTTTCCTATCTGTACTTCTCCTGTGTAAAAGACATTAGTAAATGAAGTATCTCCAAAATCTTGTCTAATTCTCCTCTATTGGATAGACTGTCTTTGACGAAAATGAGTGATTACAATAGGTTCGTAAAGAATATTTTAAGTTAAGTTTATACTTGCATTCTTGTCTGCGTTTTATTTAGCAACTCGTAAGTTTCACTATTTAGGGAATAAATGTCTCACAACTTTGTCTAAAATCCCGAATTGGGAAGGATACGCCTCTGTGGGACATGCGACTTTACTATGTGAAATTTATCATTCTGGTTATGAAAAATACTGAATGTTTAGCGTTGTTTTAATTACTTGTTTACATTATGGCGCATCAAGGTAGTTTCCTTTCGGTTACAAAGCTAATGATGGGGCCCTTTTTTCTTTGCAAGGGTACCCATAAGCCATTCCTAGGTCCACTCCTCCCCCTCGGACCATGGACAAATTATCTCTTTAACACTGGCGGGGAAATTCTTCCATGCCAACTATAAGCTAAGTATTAATCATTTGTTTAATATTTAATATTTATTTCCATTTGATTACTTTAACATAGTTTACTAAATCTGTCGATTTTCCCCTTGCAGGTTTAATCACTCCGAAGGAAACAGATCAAGGGGATGTCCTTGCTTGGAAAGGTATTTGAGTTCCAAATCTCGACGTTCAAATTAAAAATCCTCAGGTTCTGTTTACTAGTGGTATTGGGTACTTACCTTCGGGTACTCTACTGTGATAACTTGGAACCAAGGTTTCATGGATAAACTAGTTATTTGTAATTTAATTATTTAATGGAAATAACAGGTTGTAAAGGGAACCCCAATTTGAATACGATTCAACAATCTAAAACAATTTTGGTAGCATGTATTATGTAGACTATTGAATCTCTAAATGTCTATGGACCATTGCATATAGAATGAAATTTTCTTTCATAAGGGAGGAATTCTATTTTCTTTATCTACTTTTTATTGTACCTATACAAATACTGAAATGGTATTCTACATGTATATATATGTACATATCTATATCTATATGGATACATGTAAATACACACAATTATCTTCTATAGAAGCATGTATTCACTTGCAAATTTCCAGAACACAACAACAATTCTAACATTATTTGTGCCTGGTTAAACATATACATATATTACTATCTATACATGTATAACTCAACTTCATTATCAATTAGAACTCACAATATCTTTCCTATCTTTACTCAGTGAGTATAATCAATAGGTAAAATAATTATCATATAACCATTTCATTATGTTATCTAATAATGAACAAAACATTTAACAAGAGAATAACTAGATGTACATATCTAAACAAGATTATAGGACACAAATGGAGCATCCAAGTTCCACCCAACCGTAGAAAAAAACAACCAAATTACTTGCTCCATTCACCCCCTATCCTGACCATGAGTTCATAAGGGAAAATTGACAATGATCCTCCTTTGCTACAGTCCTCCTTTCAGATAAAAAACATTCCCTTGCCTCACACTACACCGTGTTCATAACAACAAGTAATATCCTTTCTCCAACATACTAAGCATCGTCCTGCCTCCCCAATATGTTGTATATCATGAGCATCTTGTGCCTAGGTATTTTTCCCTCCTTGGGAATTTTTGCAGCTTTAAAAATCCCTGATTTTTAGGGGTTGCTAGTGATCAAAATCCTCATTTTCCACTTGTAAAATTCATCCTTGAGGTAACTCAAGTCTATTCCCCACTCATGTAGTCATGGTTAGTTGTTTTCAACCTGGTTGTTCCATTTGTCCTCCAACAATTAATATATAAAAAGACTTGTCTTTTACATGTGTCACAGTCAAAGAGTTAGTTGGGAAATCAAATCTTTTCCCAACAATCATAAATAATAGATTAGAAATAATCAAATTCCAAATTCAGATTTGAGATAAATGGAAAAAAAATGCCAAATACAAATTTGCCAAAAACATAAATTTATTCCTAAGTACACACAAACTTTAATAATTATTTTTTTGGGGGGGATATTACATCCTCTCCCCCTTCAGTACAACAATGTCCTCAATGTTCATTCCTCTCTCAAAATAGGGTTGGATAATATTTCTGCAAATCTTCCTTCAATTCCCAAGTGGCCTCCTCAGGGCTAAAGTGCTTCCATTGCACTTTTACCTGAGCGATGGCTCTGTTTCGTAGTATTGTTTCTTTCCTGTCTATAATGCACATAGGTTCCTCTTGGAACTCTCCTTATGGTTCCACCTACACCATGTTTCAATCAATGATGTGAGTAGGATCATGAATATACTTTTTCAACAAAGAAACAAGAAAAACATTATGAAGTATTAAATTTTCATGGAGTGCAAGTTGATATGCCACGGGTCCAATTCGAGCTAAGATCTCGAAGGGGCCACAAAACATGGGTGCCAACTTTGAACAATTTCCTAGCTTCAGTGAACTTCTTCTTGATTTGGCTTTCAAATACACGTGGTCTCCAACTTGAAATTCCTGGTGTCTCCTTTTCAAATCTATGTATCTTTTTTGTCTATCATGTGCCTCTTTTAAATTATATTGTACCTTTCTTATAATTTTCTCCATTTCCTAGAGAATTTATGGTCCCATCATGAGTCTTTCAACTGGGTTATCCCATCTAATCAGAGTTGTACATTTTTTGTCATACAATTCTTCTAAGGGTATCCTCTTAGCTCATGTTTGATAGCCATTATTGTATGCAAATTCCACTAAGTTTAGGTGTTCCTCCCACTTAGTTGGTTTCGTCCTTACGTACATTCGTAACATATATTCCATAATCTGATTCATTCATTCAGTTTTTCCCTCCATTTTTGGATGGTAGCTTGTGCTGAAATTAAATTTAGTATTCAACCCTGCAAACAATTATTTCCAAAATGTTTATGTACATTATACAATCTATCTGAAATCACCATTTTAGGAATACCATGCAATCTAAATATTTCCTTCATAAATATTTCAATGATGTTAGTAGCTTTATAAGAACATTTCACAGGAATAAAATGTCCAGACTTGTTAAGTTTATCAATCACTACCATAATCGAATCATTCTTCTTTTGAGTTTTAGGAAAACCTGTAATAAATTCTAGTGTGATAGTCTCCCACTTCCATTCCTTTATAGGTAGAGGTTTTAGTAGGTCGGTTGGATGTTGATGTTCAAATTTCACCTGTTGACAATATAGGCATTTAGATAATTATTCAGCTTTCTCACCTTTCATGTTAGGCCAATAAAACAACTTCCTCGAGATTGTTACCATTTCCTAGTATCCCAGATGACCAAAATATGGATTTTTGTGCACTTCATCCAAAATTGTTAGTTTTAATTCAGCATAATCTGGTATGTACAACCTATTTTTAAATCTTAGCAGTCCATTTTTATCCAAACCCAGATCTGTTTTGTCTAAAGTTTCTGCATTTCCTTGTAAATCTGCTACTATTTTGATGTATTTTTTGTTGTCACAACTTGCAGTCTTTATTTTTTGTTCAATGTCATTTTCTTCTCTGCTAATAATTGTTTCAAAAAGTCCATTAGTTCTCCTACTTAAGGCATATGAAACTTTGTTTTCCTTACCCTTGATGTGTCTTAATTCAAAATCAAATTCACTCAAGAAGGTCATCCACCTTGATTTCCTTGCGTTAATATCTGGTTGATTGAATAAGAATTTCACACCACTGTTATGGGTTAGCAACAGAATGTTTTTTCCCATTAAATAGTGTCGCCACATCTTTATCTCATGAATTACAACTGCTAATTCCAATTCATGTGTGACATAGTTTCATTCATGCACTTTTAGTTTTCGTGATTTGTAACAAATAATGTGCCCTTCTTGAGTTAGGACACTTCCCAAGCCTACTTTTCTTACATCCACACAAACTATAAGGTCTTTATCAAGGTTTGCTACCCTTAAAATAGGTGCAGTAGTTAACAGTTCTTTTAACTTATTAAAATTGTCCTGACATTTTTGTGACCAAGTAAACTTTGTCCCCTTTTTCTGTAGGGATGTGATTGTGTATATAATCTTAGAGAACCCCTCGATAAATCAGTGGTAGTAACCGGTAATTCCCATGAATGACCGGATGTCCGCCACATCCTTAGGGATAGGCCATTCCATGATGGCTCTTATCTTCTCTAGGTCAACTACAATACCTTCTTTAGATATTACATGTCCTATGTATTGTATTCTCTTTTGCTAGAAGTCACATTTGTCACATTTTGCATACAACTTGTGTTTCCTTAAGGTATGCAATACTATCTTTAGATGTTCTTCCTATTCTGCTTCCATTTTTGAATAAACTAAAATGTCGTCAATAAATACCAAAACATATTTATCCAAATATTGACTAAATATGTTATTCATTAAACACATAAATGTTGATGGTGTGTTAGTAAGACAAAACAGGATAGCCACAAACTCATAATGTCCATGTCTCATTCTAAAAGTTGCTTTACTTATATTTTCATCCTTTATTCTAACATGGTGATAACCAAATCTTAAATCTAACTTAGAGAAAATTTTTGCTCCTCCCACTTGGTCAAACAGATTGTTAATTCTGGGTAGAGGATACTTTTTCTTAATAATAATTTTGTTTAACTCTCGATAATCAATACATAATATTAAAGTCCCATCATTATTTTTAATGAAAATGATAGGTTCTCCCCGAGGCGAGACACTTGGTCTAATGTATTCCTTGTCCAATAGTTCTTGTAGCTGAATTTTCATCTCTATTGATTCAGGTAAACTCATCCTATAAGGTTCCATAGATATCGGGGTTGATCCAAGCAGTAGATCGATAGAGAAATCTATGTCTCTTCTTGGAGGCAGTTCCAATATTTCGTCCACAAATAAATATACAAACTTATGTAAGGAGTTAAAGTCTTCTAGTCTAGGTTTATCTTCCTTTTCTAATAGACTAGTCACTTGAATAACATAAATCTGACAACCTTTATTCATGTATTTCTTAAACTGCATGGATGAAATCGGCCTAACTGAGACTGGTTTTTTGATGCCTTGTATTGTCTTAAATGTGTTTTTTTTGTCTCTGTAAGTAAGTGAGTTTTCATAACAATTAAAAATTCCTTTATGTTTCTCTAACTAGTCCATTCCAATGATTATATCGTAAGATCCCAAAGGTAAAATATTCAGATTTAACTTTATATTTTGGCCATCTAAATTGAGTTCACAATCAAAAATGAAATCTGTTACTTTTCTCTTATTCCCTGTTGCTAGCTTCACTAACCAGGATTTAGTATGATTTGCTTTCTTAATATTGTTTGAATCAACTAAACCAGGAGTAACATAACTCAGATTAGCTCCTGGGTCAATTAGAATAGAAATACGATTATTATTAACTTTACCTACAACCTCAACTATAGTGGATTGATGATTATCTTGTCAGCCATCCACAACTGCATTAATTATGTGTATGTTTTTTCCTACATCTCCTACTGTAGAGGCCTCTTGTAGGTTATGAATTGTGGTCCTTGTTGTGGAAGTTAAATGTGGACAGTTCCTCCTTAAGTGAGCTTCTCCACACTCCCATCATTTTAATGGTTCCTTGGGGCTGTCCCAAATTTTCTTGGTTCCCAGATTAACTGGTCTACTTCCCCCTTGGGTATTCTAGCTGTTAGAATGAAAATATTTCCTTTGGAAATTCTTTTCCATATTCCAGAAAGGGGTTGATTGGAATCCTTTCTTCTATTTATTCATTCATTCCTATTTCTTATCCTTCTAAGCCTTGGGAATTTCAGACCGTTGTTTGTACTGATCATAGCACGTCTGATCCTTTTTAAAAAAAATTCTTAAGGTCTTGGGATTGTCTAATTCGATTCTGTCCTTATAGGATTGTGGTAGGAATCTTAGGAATCATTGGATTTTTACTTTTTATTCCCTAATGTATGGCACAAATATTAATAATTGAATAAATTTGTTTATCATGTCATTCATGGTCTCTGAGACTTAGCTCATACAATTCTTTGGTCTTTATTTCATAATAAATTTATGATAGATATTGTTTCCTCAAGTATTTATTGAAATATGACCATTCCATGTATTTCTCTTTTAAACCCTTGGACAACTTCAGGTCCTGCCACCAGATACTCGCTTTTCCTTTCAGGTTATAAATGGCCATTCTGACCTTCATGTTACTAGAATAATTATAAATCTGGAAATACTTCTTTACATCCAGTAACCATGCTTCAACTTCCTCCCCTGTCCTAGGCTCCTCGTCAAAGGTGGATGGTTTGATCTGCTTGAATTCACCTTCTGAGTGATCCACTTGTTTCCTTTTCCTTCCTGTGGTTGTTTTATTTTCTGTTGTTGGTGTGCCTTTGAAAGAACTATTCTCATTTTCTGCTTCATGGCTAGAATTTTTGGAGGCTCCTTTGCTAACCTCTTCTTCCTTGTCATTGTCTTTTGGACTCTTCTTTGTTACAATGTTGTGAAACAACACTTCATTTATCTCTTGTTGGTCTTTGTGTGCCTTTTTCAGTTTCTCATTAGCTTCCATTAACGCTTGCAGCTCCACAATAAGGTTCCTCATTGTTTCCAAAACCTGGGTGGACAAACTTCCTTCATTTTTATGCCCCGGATCTTTAGGAGGTCCTTGACCGAGATTCTCTTCAAGTCTTTTCTCCTTTTCGTTCTATGCCACAATTATCAAAACAAAACAATTTTTTTTGTTTGTAACAATAAGAAATTTTGTTAGTTTTTCTTTTAACAGGATAAAATGTAATAAACTAATTTTTGGCTCTGCTCTGAGGTCCAAGTAATGTAACCTTAAGCTCTAATACCATATGTAATGTACCCCAAATTTACCAAATTAAAAAAATTGTTAGGTGCATTAAAACTTATTTACTTTGATATACTTGATCAAGCTTAAATATATTATTGTCACTATCAGAATATGACATATACCTTCTCGTAGTTACAAGAGACTAATAACAATATAGTTAACATTTCTAAGTGAATTCATGCCTATTAAAATAATTCATTACATGCGAAATTGTTCAGTATAATCAACATTTCAACATAATAGGCTAGTGTTTAGACTATTCACGAAAACTATAATATCAAAAGTGGGCATGTAAGTCTTATTATTTCCATAAAGGGGCTATGGTTACTGTACCCTAACATGGGTACTACTTTTATCATATAGGATCTATAAAAGTGGCTTTCACAAAATATATATCTTTAATCAAGACTTAGTACCTTCCACTTTGTATCCAATATATGAGTACTTTAAGCTTTCCAAAAATAACCCCATATATTAAGTTTTCTTATTATATTCTTATATAACATGTATAAAGATTGTTTGGATTTATCATAGGATATAAAATCCTATATATTTATATATATCATACCTATATCTATATATATATGGTCATACACGGTAGCCTTATTCCTTTGAGATCGTATGGAAGGTAATACATTCACTACACAAGATTCTTAACGTTTCTATATATAAAAACATGTCCACTTAATACAAACCTTATCCTTATTTTATCCAAATTATAATTATTATATACAATGGTTATATCTCATTAGTTTTTTCTTCTAAAACTTTAACATGGTAACTACTCGAACTTAGTACATGCCAGTTGTAACAAAGGTTTTCTCGGTATACAATTGTTTAACATTTAAAGGGTTGGTTTCCAGTTAAGCATGGAAGGTCGTAACCCTAATCTTGGTAACACACTTAACCCATCCTTAAATATCAACTATTGAGCGCAAATTCCCACCCGACCTGATGACATGGCCTAACACCTAATTCATTAAGGTGAGCTAGGTTAAAGGCATTGTTAAGTATGTTCACAAAAACATTAATCCCTTGTTCGACAATCAAGAGGGGTTCTGCAATGTATTGGTTGTTAGGTTATCGTGTCCAATGTGGGCATGCCATATTCGTTTATTCACATGGACAAAGTACTATGAAAATCCTATCACCATTACTATGCATTGTGAGGGTTTCTGGGTAACTAATATATTGTTTCCCTTTGGGTTTGTGCATTTTGCAAAATAAAACGCCCCAATGTTAACCCTACACTGTTTTCTCTGGGTGTATGATCGACGACTTAGAGCAGACTTGCTCTGCATAAGGAAACGAAGGCACGCGACCAACTGGTTTTCTTTCTATACAAGGTGACCCCAAGAGAAAACTCTATCACTTATGGTATCCTATAATAAGACGTGGTAGTTTGTAATAGTAGTCATGCTTATGACCACCTTTGTAACTGTCCCCTATAATTTTCGGATTTGAGATTATTTCCTTTTTCTTTCACTTGATATTAATATCGTTTACATCCATGCTCTGTGTGGTATATTCTCATTAGGTAAATTGTGGTGAGTTACGATATTGTTGAGTTAGCATTTCTAGCGAGTGTAAACACCCTCTATTTATGGTTTTCATTCAGGACTTGTCTGAAGTTTATACGGGTGATTTAACCTTCTGGTTCAAGATTTATTCCCGTAAAAATATTAATGGTTTGTCGGCATGTCGTTAGGACATGACCGTGATATTCTACTTATCGTTTAAGCTTGTATTAATTTTAAATTGTTCACATCATACCTATCGCCCGAGAATCCCATGGTTAAATCTTTCTCTGGTTTCCTACAGTAACTCTTAAATTAATTTATGGTGTTCACTGTATGTATAAAATTTAGACCATTATTATTTGTTTTCCATGTGATGTACCTCCTGGATTCGTAAAAGGAAAATATGGTATGAACCCCGAACTATCAGCTACCTATCTGAGAGTTCACATCCCAAAACTCACTGTAAATTAATTTTCCTTCATTTTACATGGTATATATTCATAAAATTGTTCGTTGTGTATGCAATAAGGTTTTATTACCCACGTGTAAAATTAGTAATTGTCCTGTAAGAATTCCCTCTTAATCTATTCATGTTTCACATATTATACAAGAATTATTAAAGTCATAAAACTTCCATCTGTGTATAATTTCCACCAGAATTTATACATCATGCCTGCTTATATAAAATTCACCCTAAGTTTTTTTTTCTTGAATCTGTGTTTTAAAATTTTCCTATCTGTACTTCTTCTGCATAAAATACATTAGTAAATAAAGTATCTCCAGAATCCTATCTAATTCTCCTCTATTGGATAGACTGTCTTCGACGGAAAGGAGTGATTACAATAGGTTCGTAAAGTGTATTTTAATTTTATTTTATACTTGCATTCTTGTCTGAGTTTTATTTAGAAACTCTTAAGTTTCACTATTTAGGGAAGAAATGTCCCGCAACTTTGTCTAAAATCCCGAATTGGGAAGGATACGCCTCTGCAGGACATGTGACTATAATGTGTGAAATTTATCATTCTTGTTATGAAAAATACTAAATCTTTAGCACTATTTTAATTACTTGTTTACATTCTGCACATCAAGGTAGTTTCCTTTTGGTTACAAAGCTAATGATGGGGCCATGTTTTCTTTGCGAGGGTACCCATCAACCATTCCTAGGTCCACTCCTCCCCTTCGTAATATGGATAGATCGTCTCTTAAATGCCAGTGGGGAACTACTTCCATGCCAGCTATAATCTAAATACTGCTCATTTGTTTAATATTTAAAATTTATTTTTGTTTGATTACTTTAACACAATTTACTAAATCTATCGATTTTCCCCTTGCAGGTTTAATCACTTCGAAGGAAACGGATCAAGGGGATCGCCCTTCTTGAAAAGGTATTTGAGTTCTAAATCTCAACATTCAAATTAAAACTCCTCAGGTTTTGTTTACTAGTGGTACAGGGTCCTTACCCCAGGGTAATATACTGTGATAACTTTGAACCAGGCTTTCATGGATAAACTGGTTATTTGTAATTTAATTATTTAATGGAAATACCAGGTTGTAAAGGCAACCACAATTTGAATACGATTCAACAATATAAAATAGTTGTGGTAGCATGTATTATGTAGACTATTGAATATCTAAATGTCTATGGACCATTGCATATAGAATGAAATTTCCTTTCATAAGGGAGGACTACTATTTTCTTTATCTACTTTTTATGGTACCTATACAAAGATTGAAATGGTATTCTTCATGTATATATATGTACACACACACACACACACACACACACACACACACACACACACACACACACACACACACACATATATATATATATATATATATATATACACACACACACATAGTTATCTTCTATAGAAGCATGTGTTCACTTATAAATTTCCAGAACACAACAATAGTTCTAACATTATTTATTCCTAGTTAAACATATACATATAATAATATCTATACATGTATAACTCAACTTCATTAGCAGTTAGAACTCACAATAAATTTCCTATATTTACTCAGTGAGTATAATCAATAGGTAAAATAATTATCCAATAACCATTTCATTATGTCAACTAATAATCAACAAAACATTTAACAAGACAACAAGTAGATGTACATATCTAAATAATATGTTGGGACACAAATGGAGCAACCAAGTTCCACCCAACCGTAGAACATAACAACCAAATTACTTTCTTTGTTCACCCCCTAGCCTGACCATGAGTCCATAAGGGTGAATTGACAATGATCCTCCTTTTCTACAGTCCTCCTTTCAGATCAAAAAAATTTCCTTTCCTCACACTACACAGTTTTCATAGCAACAAGTAATATCCTTTCTCCAACATAGTAAGAAACGTCTTACCTCCCCCATATTTTGTATAGCATGAGCATCTTGTGCCCAGGTATTTTACCCTCCTTGGGAATTTTAGCATCTTTACAAATCCCTGATTTTTAGGGGATGCTAGTGGTCAAATTCCTCATTTTCCACTTGTAAAATTAATCCCTGAGGTAACTCGAGTCCGTTCCCCACTCATGGAGTCATGGTCAATTGTTTTCAACCTGGTTGTTCCATTTGTCCTCCAACAATTAATATATAAAAATATTTGTCATTTACATGTGTCACAATCAAAGACTTAGTTGGGAAATCAAATATTTTCCCAACAGTGAAAAATAATAAATTAAAAATAATCAAATTACAAATTCAGATTTTCCATAAATGGAAAAAAAATTCCAAATACGAATTTGCCAAAAACAAAAATTTATTCCTTAGTGCACACAGACTTGAATAATTAATTATTTTTTGGGATATTACAAAATCCATGCTTATTGCATCCCATGACCTCTTTAGAATAGAAAATGGCTGATACAACCCATTATTTTGCTTCTTCCCCTTGGCATACTGACAAATCTTACAATTGTTCACAAATATATTCACCTCTGCTCTCATAGCTGGCCAATAATATGAACCATTTAATTGGGAAAATGTTTTGTCATGGCCGAAGTGTCCGGCTAGACCTCCACTATGATTTTCCTTCAACAATTTCTCCCTCATCGAGCATATTTGTATGCACAAATGGAATCCTTTGAACAACAACCCATCCTGAATCGGATATTCATCCCACTGGCTTCTATCTCTAAGTACATGATTTGTACACGCTTCATATGCTTCTCCAAAATATAGATCATTATGGTACATCTCCTTAAGGTGATCAAACCCAAAGGTATTGACTTGAAATTCCTGCTGAATCAAAATTATCTTGCTCAATACATCAACAACCTTGTTAGCATGACCAAAAATATGTTTAATGACAAAAGTGAAATTTTTCATAAGCTTTATCCACTTGGCATGTCTCTGGTTTAACTTCTTCTGTATGGTTATGAATTGAAAATATTTATTGTCATTATACAAAACAAACTCCTTCGGTATGATATAGTGCCTCCATTTCTTCAAGGCTTGAATTATAGCATAAAACTCTTTGCCGTATGTGGAGTACTTATTTTTAGTTGTATTCAGATTATCGTTGAAATATGCAACAGGTATGTTATCTTGACTTAATACCACTCCAATTGAAACTCCACTCACATCACATCTTACTTGAAATGTCTTTCCAAAATACGATAGGACCAGAGTCGGTTGTTCATTTATTTTCTCCTTCAATATGTTGAAGCTCCTCTCAACCTCCTCTTTCCACTTGAAATACTTGTGTCTTTTCTTTAGTGCATCCATCATTTGAGCACTAATCCAACTAAAAATTTTTATGAACTTCCTAATCAATGGAATCTTCTCACTTGAAATATATTCTTCGGTGATGGCCATTCTCTGATTTCTTTCACCTTTTCAGGATCCATCTTCAATTCATTTGAAGAAATCAGAAAACACAAATATATGAGCTCTGTCTTCATGAAAGAGGACTTTTTTCAGATTAATCGACAACTTCTCTTGCTGCAACCTCTTCATCACCAATGTCAAATTCCTCAAATGCTCCTCTTTAGTCTTGCTGAAGACCAGTATATCATCTAGATATACAATCACAAAGTTTCCAATGAAATCTTTTAACACTTCGTTCATCAATCTCATAAACGTACTCGGGGCATTCGTTAAGACGAAATGCATAACAAGCCATTCATAGAGCCCCTCATTTGTCTTGAATGTTGTTTTCCACTCATCCCCTTCTCTCATCCTTATATGGTGAGACCCACTTTTCAAATATATCTTTGAAAAATAGTTATCCCCACTCAGGAAATCCATCAAGTCATCCATCCTTGGAAATGGGAATCTGTATTTGATGGTGACCTTGTTTATGGACCTCGAGTCTATACAAATTATCCATCCTACATCCTTATTTGGACTTAATACAGTTGTCACTTCACATGGAATCAATCTTTATTTGAACAACCCTTTGTCTAAAAAATCCTAAACCTGTCTCTTCACCTCCTCATTCTCTTGAGGTGTCAACCTATATGCTTCTTTATTTGGCATGCTTGATCTTGGAACCAAATCAATGTGATGACTGATACTTCTGATAGGTGAAAATGAGTTTGGAAACTTATCCACTACAATGTCAACAAAATTATCTAGCAATTCCTTAACTTCCTCAAGAAAATATTCCATTGAAGTACTGGTAAGGATAACTCTTGTCTTCCTCACTACAACAAACTGCATCTCCTGTTCCTTCTTTACTTCATACAATAATTCCTTCCCAATCATGAGAAGTATGCTCACACTAGATTCCTTCTTCACCTTCGTTTATTCAATTGGCAGTAACATGTGTGTCCTAACATTATTCTCTAAGGTGTAAGTATTTCTCCTCCCATCATGAATAACATTCTTGTCATACTTCCATGGTATTCCCAACAAAACATGACATACATCCATCATAATCAAGTCACACATAGTTTGATCCCTATATTGTCCTATTTTAAATTCAACTAAGCATTATTGAGTGATTGTTACCTATTGACCTTTCTGCAACCATGAGACTTTATATGGCGTTGGGTGTACAGTAGTCTCCAGCTCTAGCTTCTCCACCATCTCCGTGGATACTAAGTTTTCAGTGATCCCACTGTCAATTACCACCTTGAAAACTATGTCCTTCATTTTGAAATATGTCCTGAACAATTTTTTCCTTTGTGATGGATTTTTGATCTCTGTCTCTTGATTCAAAAGAACCTTATTCATCATCAAGGATTTCCCATCCTCTGTACCTTTTTCCTCAACATCTCATTTTTGCGCTTCTGAAATGTGAGTTGCACCTCCTTTCTTTCTCTCGAGACAATCCCAAGACATATGCTATGTTTTCCCACAAGCATAACACCTTACTTCTCCTCCTCTGCCTCTTCCTCATCCTCTGGGAAAAGATTTTCTAACACCAACCTGTCTTCCTCAGGAACTTCCTCCTCTCTCATAGTGACTATGTGGTTTCTTCGCCTCATCTTTGGGATTCTGTGTTTTATCCTAAGAAACGCCTTTGCCTATGTTCAAACTTCGACCTATCTTTTGTTGACTCTACTTCTTGGCCAACTTTTATTCTTCCTTCATCACACCTTTATACGCATCCTCTACTGTCCTAACTATTTCCATGTTGATTTCGTCCTCGATATCATACCTCAGGCAATTGATATACCTGGAAACCTTCTTCTCATCTCTCCCTCTCTCTGTCCAACCCTGATGTTCAATTTGTATAACTCCTCTATGTACTCCTTCACAGTCATCCCTTCTTTCTCAGGTTATGCATCCTCCTGAATAGATCTATCTAGTAATCCTTGGGCATGAATTTTTCCTTTAACTTGGATACCATTCGATCCAAACTCTTAATATTTTGTTTTCCTTTGCTCCTCCTGTCGGTCTGCAGTTCATCCCATGATAGTGTTGCATGTCCTTTTAACCTAGTGACATCATGTCTTACCTTTTTCTCCTTTTCGAAATCCTCATAGTCGAAATACTTTTCCATTGATCATATCCAATCAAGAAATTATTATGTGTCTAAATTTCCTTCATGCATAGGGACGTCGATCTTTGCTCTGTCTCTCAATTTGAAAACCTCTTTCAGCAAGTGTTCTTTCACAACATCCTCGGCTACAACTTCCTTGAATTCTACTTCTTCATTGTCTGCCTCGCTAACATCTCCAACATCTTATGCTCTCCTTTGTGTTGTCAACATGGAATCCAGCCTCAAATGTAGTTCTCTCATATCCCTTTCCATAGCTCTGTTGACTATGGGTGGCTCAACATATCTTCTAGGCATCACTGTGTTGGCGCTTCTGATACCTCTCTCCAATATCATCCTACTTATCTTTCTACATAAATAAAATTTGTACTCACTCTGATACCACTCTGGCACAAACCCCCTTCCCTCCAAAGGGATGCTCGACCTCTCAGTATTGGATCATTCAAAATACTGAGTGAGAGAGAATCTTCGGGCCCCACAGATACCCAAAACTACTGTGCACAAATGCATGCATAGGCCCCTTTTTTCCCAAGTGACCACATCTATGACCCTGGGTTTTATCCCTTCATGGTTCAGATTTTGGGGATATCCCAAGCTCTTCCTTCAAATTTTCCTGAAAAATGCTTCCCCGAGTCTCCATGCTTCCACAACGCATCTCCTCGGATTTGTTGGCTCCATAGTGGTTTAGGTTTCACGAATTCGTGAAACTATAAGTCTCTCACATGCGAGCCTCTGAACTTCTAACTCTCAAACACCTTAATCCATTGACATGTTCTCTTCTTGTGATCAATGACTAAGATTAAATCATGATTCCTGACTTCATGATTCTTCTCTTGTCAAGCCTCTAAACTTCCGGAACTCCAAAATGTAGAAATACTTTACGACCAACCTTCGCTTATTTCCTCCAGATCTGACAGTCTCTAATCGTTTGTTTCCTTTCGAAACGAATCTTTTCCATTGATATTAGTAAATACTTCAGGGACTTCTCCCCTTGGATATTTTCCACCTCTCTACCTCCTGATATTTACTTCCTCAACTTCCTCTGGTTCCTTTGAACACCTTCTTTGACACTTAGTCGAAATATTGATCTGTGCACACCTTACGATAGAGTTTTCCTCCACAACTCCACTTCTTCTTGTGGACGACTTTGCACTCCTCATAGACTACCTTCCAATGAATTATGTCCTCTATGACTGAAATCACACTACTTCTCCTGATATTTTGAATATGAAAACTTTGTCATGCAATCCTTGAGGATGTCAAGGAACTCCTTGCACATATAAGTTCGCATTATGTCTACTAAGCTTCGAGTCTAAAAAGACTTGGTCACACACTCCTTGCGGACACTATTCACCCCTTGCACTCGCTCAAAGAAGAGAAACAATTGAAACTTATTCACTTTTCACAGTGACTCGTGTGTTCAATCATGTAATGCATTCATGGATACAAGAACAAGAAATAAAAAATAATTGAAAATAAACAAAGAGTCTACCATTCATTCAGACAGACACCTAATAACACGCATTTGGAACAATATTCCTCTGTTATATTCATTCAACTAAAACTTACATACATTCATACAATATGTTTATGTATCTCCTAGCTCTTGGCTTACAATGGCAATCTATACATTAGATTTAGTAGCCTTTCAACAACTCTAATAGGAATAAATACAAAGACTTATACAAAGGAGTTCTCTTCAATCCATTCCCTCCAACTAATCTATGCTATCCTATCAGAATTAAATGTTATCCACTACTTAACATTTATTACAATAAATATTGAGTCAGACAGATAAGAGTGAAAGCTCCAGATATGTACTACGATCCGTCTCAGAAAAAAATACATTCCCCATCGATATTGCACGATGGCTCAGCCTCTGATCATTAAATTTGTTCATAACTCAAAAATATTTGTCAGATATTACATTAATACACCGTCCTTTGAAATTCAATATATTTAAAAATGTGTGCTAGTGTGCCTAGTTGTCTCTCGTTTGTGCTTTGTTGGCAATGCTCCTACATCAGAAACTAGAGGGTTGGAGCCTCCTTCGAGTTGCACCTGGAAAAAAAAAGGAAGTCGGTGATTCCAACGAATGTAATTCTTAGATACATATAAGAAAAAACATTATGTGGTTTTATGCCTCTTTGGATTTCCACGTAAAACACTAGTTTACTATGTATGTGTATGGTTGCTCATTTATTCATTTTTTATTTACTCTGCAACTATTGGATGATAATGCTACATTGATCATAAATAAATATAAGAATCGGATATTATGGTTAAAAGGGATTGCAATTTATCTATTACCGATTCACCCCCCTCTCAATAATCCAACAATTGGAATCATAGTCGGTTCCTTCAAAAATTAGTTTAACCACTAGAAGGAGATCATGGATTATTCTGAGAATGGAGTACCATTGTTTAATGGTCAGAATGGGTTAAAGTATGAGATATGGAGAAGAAGCATGAATTTTTTTTACAAACACAGGGGCATTATATTTGGCTATCAGTTGTTATAGGATATGATAGTTCAAAAAGGGAAAAGACTACAACCAAGAAGGAATTGAAGAAGAATAACAAAATAACAATGGATTTAATTTGGGAAGGATTACCTAATCTGGTAAGAGAAAAGGTTGGTAAATTTTCATCATCAAAAGAAATTTGGGATAAGTTACATGACATATATTATTCACCCATCGCAGATTCATAAAATTCTAAAGAAGATGCATATACAAATCAAGAAGAATTATGTTCACCATGTCAAACAAATTTAGAATATAAAGAGTACATAATCACCATAGCTATGTTTCTTTTTCTTTAATTGTGAAAAACACAAACATTTTGAAATAGAATGCCATGAAGGAAATGTGATAGAAAAATTAATTGAAAAACAAGAAAATTATGAAGAAGAATTGATTAGTGCTTTATATGAACTAAGAGAAGAAAAAAAGCCACTCAAGAAAGAATTGATGAAATAGAAGGAAATTGCTTACACTTTTGAAGAAGCCCAACAGGTCATCAAGAACTTAAGAACTCAGCTAGAAGGAGCCAAAAATATTAAAGAAAATATTAAATATCAAAAGTAGTATTTGGAAGCCAACATAGAAACACAGAAGGAAGAAGCAGAAATGAGAGAGAAGATATTGACATATAATCTCAATGAAAGAAATAAGGATCTAAACCAGCTTGAGTCATAGTTTTTTCAAGATGATGCAGTGTTAAGCCCTAATATTGGCTCATTTCCCCTTAATTGGGGCATATTACATTAGTAATATTATTTTATTTATGTCGGCTTTATTCCATTAGTTGTAATTATACCTCTTAGTCTCCTATATATACCAAGGACACATTTTCATTTGGAATCATCTTGTACTTGAACATTTATGTGGGGTAAAAGGAGGTTTCCCCCTCGAAGAGGCTTATTATCTGAAATTATCTCTTTTTCAAGGCGTTGACTACTTATTCTGAGGTTTTTCTATGCTATATTGATATTTTGTTCTTAACATATGGTATCAGAGCTCAAGGTCTTAGGGTTTATCTTCTACATCTGAGACACCGTGGAATTCTCGCTATAACGTTTTTTTATACAATGATTCAAAAGGAACGACTTGGAGGATATTTAGTATATGGATCAAGGTACGTTGGGTTAAAATTTCAGCTCCTGAGGCCTTATACTTTCGGAGATACAACCTTTGTAAGATAGGGTTTGGGAATTATCCTGAATTGAGTCATTGCGTAATTTTTGCTATAAATATTTTTTGTAACGTTTCAGGCCCTAAAATCCAGAGGATATTCTTAGAAATTAGTAAGGTATATGTGGTAGAAATTTCATCTTCTGTTTCATCTTAAATTTTTATATACACCCTGTGGAAGACAGGGTGTCTGACTAGTCCTATTAACTAGTCTCAAGCAGGTGTTCCGAGTAAAACAATAATAAATTTTTCCTAGAGTATCCAAATTGAGTGAGACTAGTTTTATTGGATAGTGGACAACCCTTAGTAGTTCTGGTACGAGTTTAAGAATTTTATATCAATTATTTTGTGTGGGGCACACTATAAAAGTGATATCTCCTAGAAAGGCCAAAAATCAGCAAGTTGCAGTGAAGTTACCGTAAGTTCTACTTGGCACATCCAATTTTTATCAAACCTGTGGAATTGAAGAGAAGAAATATTAGAGACCTACAAAAAATAAAATTTCATACTCAGAAGAGACAAAATTTTGGATATAAAATAAAAGGAAGATTGTCTAGCAGAACCACCTCAAAATCAAGGTTTAAAGTGATACTTGTCCAACATGCCACCAAAAGAGGGAGATTCTACACCAAATAAGCCTCCAAACAATCCTACTTGGACTCTTGATGAAGGTGAAGAAATTCATAGGGACATAAATGATTTACAAATGAAGACAATAACCAAATATGAACTACAAGAGATCATGGATTCAATGGAAGCTAAGTTGGATACTAAGATGGATGATTTAAAAGGGGAGATCATGAAAGGATTGAAAAAATTCCTAATAGAGAGGACACTTGAAAGTGAAAATGTATCCCATGAAATTCATGATGAGGACACAAGTAAGGTGAATCAAGAATGGAGAAACTCCAACTTTGGGTTGAAGACCAACCATGTTCCTAAGATTGATATGAGGAAGTTTGATGGAAGGGACCCAATCACATGGATACTTCAGATGGAGCAATTCTTTGATCTACATAATGTGCCACATACACAAAAGGTATGAATTGCTTCTTTATATTTAGAACCCAATAAATTTGTAAGGTATCGATGGATTTGTTCTCATAAATCACTCGTCACTTGGACAATTTTCATGGAAGAAATGATAGCACACTATGAGGATACAAGGAGCAATACCTTATTTAGCCAATTAATAAATCTCAAGAAAAAGGGTTCAGTTACCGAGCACATTGAGAAATTCCAAAGATGAATATAAAGGTAACAGATATTCTAGATGAGCACTTGATTGATTTATTCATAGGAACTTTAAAGGATAACATTCAACATGAGGTTCTCCTTTGGGAACCCAAATCATTGGAGAATGCATTT